>VZSV01000066.1:3744922-3797097 GCA_013398735.1 Nothocercus julius | reverse complement strand
TACCAGACTGATGAACTAAACTTTTTTTTTTTTTTTTTCCTGAACTTTTAAGGACCTGCAGACAAAAGTAAACAACTTAGAAGAGCAGTTCAAGCAACACTCCAAATTCATTGGGTTGTAAGTATTAGCAGTGCCCTGTATTCTGGGCTTGTTGTTTTATGGTATTCAAAATATTTCCAAATGAGCTATTCCTGAAGTATGTGCTATTGATTTTAAGTGAGTGTAGTTTATACTTTATCAAACACGCACCTGGTAATTATACAGAATAGCTTCATTCTCTGTCCTCTAATCACTCAACGACAGAAATGTAAATGAGATTTAGATACGAAAAGTCTTGTCTCACACCCATCAGAAGCAAGGGGTAGCTTATCTTTTTCTCAGAAGACTAAGGATATGGGGCGTATCCTGACTATTAATTGCAATTCCATTTTTTACTATTTTGCAAAAGGTTCTTAATTTATTCTTTGCAGAGTAAATAGTAAAAAAAAAAAACCAGCAGCTTCAGCAGCAGAACCTGCAGCCACACAGTTATTTTCAGAGCAGCAACTCTCTTTGTTGGCCTGAGTTCAAGTGCCATTTAAAGCATGTCCCATCTCTCACTATTGGGCTGTACTTTCCTGCCTATAAGGGGCTATATAGAATCTGTGTTCCAAAATAATATGTCCCCACTGCATTATCTAAATACAGAGCTCAGGCCATGTGGGTCTAAGTGACCCACAGTCTCGCTCTTCCTTTTCTCAACTGCTCTGCAATGCAGAAATTCTCTAAATTCAGTCAACATGAGATTAAGTATTGCCTTCTAGCAATCACTCCCAAATTAGGCACTGAGTGAAAAATGTCAGCAGTGAATATTAGCCTCATTTGAAAACTCCTCTTCCAATCATGTCAAGTGTTTCAGGATTCCTTTTCGTGGTCTTATACTGTAGTGTGAAGAGTTATGTAAGGACATTTTGAATGCACCACATGAATGCTAGCAATGAAGTTTGAAATATCATGCAAAACTTGATATTTTGGAGGAAAGTTTTCAACTCTCTCATTGTTTGTGATGCTAGGGCTACCCCCCATACTTAATGTACAGTACACACTGTCCATTTTTAGTACTATGGTGTCTCCCATCAGGTAAAGTTGAATAACGTCACAGAAGAAAATACCAGATCCCTTTCCCTTTTTTTGCTACCATGGTGGATTATGTCTGATGGGAGGTAACCAAGCAGTATTGATGTCTTCCTTCAATGAAATAATCTAAATAGAGCAAGTTTTGTCCCACTGGTGGACACTCTTACTACCTTGTGGGTACTTCAGGATCTCCCCCTATTGGTTCTTATCCAAGACTGGATGAAGTCATGGATTCAGTTGTTTCATGTAGTAATTCCTATGAAGACACATAATGTACAAGCTCTTAAACTAGGAGTAGAAAAAGAAATACTGTATCACTACAAAAACCACTTTTTAATACTTGTGCAACAAAATATGCAAACACATGAGAAGGGACATTGTCTGACCAGAAGAAGTTTTGGGTTCTCTGCAAACAATTGTAAAATGTGCAACAGAAGGCTGTGTAGCGTAGCAGCCCTGAAATGAGCCTAAGCACATCTAAGTGTCTGGAAATCATTATTTTTCTTTGTGATTACAAAAAAACCTCAAAGGAAATACCAAATGAGATAGCAGCCTTGGGAACAGGAAACAGGTAAAAGAGAAGGGAAGGTGAAAATGAGCATGGACACAAAAAGCATGTGGTGCAGTAGAGGAAGGAGTTTGAACAGCTTGGCATTAAAGGCTGACAAGGAACAAAATGCAGATTTAAGGCTGTTAGCACAGCCAGCTGATACTGTTGCTTGTCTTGGAAATTTAGCATGTGTCTTTCCTTGCCTCTGTTATTGCTCCTAATAGCTGACTCCACCCTAGGAATCCTTATTGCTTCTCCATTGCCTAAGTGGCTGTTAGCGAGAAATCCATTTTGGAAACTGATTGCCCTTACACATCAGGGTCATGAGGTGTTTGCTTATGCCTACATCACACAAAGTAGAGGGAGCTTGAGAATGAAACATAGCAACATGTACTTTTGGAAGACAAAAAGACAAACCCAGCCTAACCTATTCAAGATAGGGAGAAATGGACCTCTTTCTTCTCTTGAGCCAGCGGTCTTTGCTTTGTTATGCCAATTTAGTCTTTATCTTTGATGGTGTAGTTCTACAACTTTTTTTACTGCAATCACTTTTGTAATGGAAAGAGAGATGAAATTCCTCATCACAGCCTATGGATCTGTTAGGTGGTAGCTCCTCTTGTTGTCTTGTCTTGTTGTCTCCATTGTCTCTGTTCCAGACTGAGTCCGCTGCATTCTCCTTTGGTGTTTCCTTTTATTCCATAGCCAACAAGAAGAGCAGGTGGACAGCCATGCAAAACCTCCGATTCCAAAGATGTCCATGGTGAAGCTGGTAAGAGAGAATTGCACTGCTCCCCTTGCAGGGCCTCCTCTATCTTCCTTCCTTCCAGGCTGAAGACCTTGTTTTGTCATCTGTGACTCATCTGTGAGGTTTTCGGCCCTGCTGGTTCCTTCTCCACCCATGGACCTCAGGCTCACCACTTCTTGTTCAGTTTTGTCAGTTTGCATGACATCTGTAATTTTTCAAGGTTTGTTAACCTAGAAATGAGAAAACACAATTTCAAAGCAATTCATGTCTCTTCTTTCTCTTTCTAGGCCCAGAGATCAATGGCTGGTTACTTAAAAAAGACCTCTTCCCAGCTTAGGTAGGTAAAATATTCTCAGTGCATGCACATTTGAATAGTTCATACCTGAAGCACCATGGAGTCAGGATTATTTTGACAAGTGTTGGAGGATCATGAGAGAAACACGAGATATCAGTATAGAGGAATGTGCTAGAAATGGAGAACCATGTGTATACAAATTTAGTGAAGCAACAGACTGAAGCAATCAGGGTGCAAACTCTATTCTGGGCCCTTACCTATAGAATATGATTACATACCACCTCCAAAAATGCAGTACTTCTTTGCTTGCTGGCAGCTGTCTCCTTCCCTTATCATGAGGAAAGGAAGGCGGGTTGGAGGTTTTGGCTTGCGATTCTCTGCTCTTGAATGCCCCATTATCAGCCCTCCACTAAACCACCTCTCTGCAGTACTTACCCCAGCAGCCCAGTCCTGACAGGTGGGCTACTTACTCTGCATGGGAGACATTCTTCTTATACTTGCCTGCACTGAAGTAAAACAGGCACATAGGCTGAAGTAAAATGGACACACAGAGCATCAGGACAAGTGATGATGTTCTTCTGTTTTCTTAGTCTTCAAGGTTCAGGCTGAAGGCAGTTTGAAGAAAAGGAGATGAGCTCTTAATTTAGTTATCTTTTTGTCAGAGTAGAGCCACTGCAGCAGCTGTTTATAGAATGCTTCTTGAAGGCTATCAATGTCAGGCTCAGCAACAGTTGCTCATTTACCTCATCCCCATCCATCCATCCATCCATCCATCCATCCATCCATCCATCCTCAGTCATCACTCCAACAAGCACAGGAGCGTTTCCCAAGATACAGTTGCCTTTCTGTGATAGTTCTGTAGTGACTTTATAAAAAGCATTCAACCTTCATTTTTGTTTCCTATATGGCAGCAAGATTTGGGCTGGATCTTGTAGAGAGTTGTCAAGAAAATGGATTGATGTTGTTTACCCTCCTGTGGATACAGAATAATCTTTAATGCTGCATGACCAAACACAATTAGCGAATGCTTCTGGCTTGTTTCATTTTTGGAGTTTCGTTTCCATTTAAATATACACATTTTAATGTCAGGAAACTGTTCCTGCTAGCAGAGGGCATTTGCCTGTGGGAATAATCTCCCAAATGGAGCAGGTAGAAGCGTGTGAAGTTTGCCTGAACAATCAACAAAAGAGGTGCTGTATTATCAAGAGCATGACAGGTCTCACAGCAAGGGCTGCACACTTCCTATATGACCTCAGGCAAATTTCTCCCCTCTGGACTTCGGTTCCCCACCTGTAAAATGACAATAGTATTTATTTTCTCCACCACGTGTCCTCTTCATCTGTTCACACCACAAAACCTTGAAGGGAGAGCTGTTTTTACCACACTTGTCAGTGTTTAATGATGGCAGAAGCAGGAAAGAAGGATTCTGTTTTGGCCAAGGGAACAAAATACAAAATTAGATACTCCAGTAGGCTTCAATTTAACAATTCTGTAATGCCTTTATTTTCTCTGTGTTACCTGTCTGTCTCTCTTTTTGCAGGAATTCTTCACGACTCTTTGGCAGGCTTTTACTATGCTTTGGCTGCTCTTGTGTAGTTCTTGTTTTGTATTATAGATTTTTCTTTTGTGTGACCTGGATATGTTGGCTGCTGAAAAACATCTCCCATCAGCACTACAAAACTTGCTTTTGGCCACACTAACCCTGGAAGATTTTGCAGACTCCAGACTGGGTTTCTGTAGAATTGCCATGTTGTTTCTGGGGAGATCTCACTTTAAATAAAGATTTCATCAGCACTAAAAGAAAGATGCTTTCATCTGTGCCTTTACTGTGAGAACCACATCAGCTTCTCAGAGGAAGAAAAAGACCATATATCACAAGAGGGAGTATGCTTAGGGAAAATTCAGTTGTTTGCTGGTAGAGGTGGGTTTGAGTTGCAAAAACTTGGTCCAACTTCCGTATTCGGAACTACTCCCTAAATCCCAGAATGCCCTACTGCCATCCTCACAGGCATTAGTGCAGGAAATCTGTAATGAAATCTAAATAGAATCTTCTGTTGATACAAGTCGAAATGACCCCATTATCAGGGGAGCTGTGATAACTGGCAAGAGCTGAAATTTTCCTGCAAAATGTGTCTCTTGCCAGACTCAAGGCCAGTTCCTTCTGTGACTATTAGTGTGTCAGGCAATCCACCACCCTGCTCCCTTGTGAGGAAAATCCTACAGATGGCCCCTCCTATACACACAAAGCAATACTTCTGCATACCCACATCATGTAGGATATGGGTGACTCCTTTTGCTCACCATGTAGGGCAATGGCTGCCCTGCAGCCTCCTTCCTACACCTGCAGGCTGTAGGAAGCCTTCACATATCTTGCAGGCATCAGTCTTGCACAGATTGAGTCTATGACAGTCAGGGTTGCAGATTTCCAAAATCCTGTGTAGATGGAGATCATCATTATGTCTTCTATGTGCTTCACAGAGCAGTCAGCCTTCCCCATCCACAGCAAAGTGCAATAGACCTTGACCGAGTGCTCACCATCCCCATAGGTCAGCTCATGGATGCTTAAAGAAGATTTCAGTGCAATCGTCTCTCTGGGATTTGTTATTCTTATGGTCCTTCGGGGTCCTATATTTTTCTCTCAAAAAGGGCATCATGCCCCCTCCCTCCTCGAGTCACTTTTGGAGGCAGACACTATGGAAAATGTGCTAACTTGCATGTTTCACTGAAGCAGTGTAAGCCACACAGAATACTTATCCTAGTTACAACTTTTCATGCTCATTCCTTATTCGAAAAGAGACTGGAGTGATCTCAGTGTAGAAGTTACATCTACTTCTGTGTTTGAAAGGGGCACCTCAGTGCTTCAACAGGTATCAGCTGGTAGCTGTGTCTCCAAGCCTCACTGACGCTTTCCTGCATCTTCCAGATTTACTGCCCATCAGCTGCATGAGAGTCAGACCTGGTTGTTGATACAGAATAAATCAAGCAACAGTGGATTTTTCCTGCTGGAAGATTAAAATATCTCAGAAAATGTTTTTAACTTCCTCTTCCTGTTATCTGCTGCTGAGGATTTTTTTTTGCTTTTTTTCACAGATTAGAGAGAACATGAAAGCTGCTCTCTAATGAGATCTGTTCTGCAAGGCTGCCTTGTCAGTTGCCCAACAGCCTTTCATGGAAGGTACTTGATGTGTAGAGGGGGCTGAAACACTCAAATTTGGAAAGCAAACACACAGAAAATGTTCACAATGGAGAGAAAGTGTGCTGAAAGAAAAGTGCAGCAGCAAAACGTCTTGCTTCTGTGTAGAAAATGAAGCTTTTGATTTAAAAAAAAAAAAAAGAAAATTCACAAAAGCAATTAAGAGGGAATAGGACTGTAGGAAGCCCATCTTCTAAGACAGAACATTTATACAAATTGTGATAGAGCCTCAGCATATGATGAACAACTGTGAAAGTCTGTGAACATATCATCTAACTTATACAATTTATTACATGGTACATTCCAAGCTGCTTTCTTGCATCCAGCACAGGGCACTCCCAAAGCAGACACTCTGGGTCTGACTCCCCACACTTTGCGTGAGGATGGACTTACACATCTTGAGGGGAGATTTGGAAGCGTGCTCTGAGTTGAGAATCTGTGCTTGTTATTTTGCTCTAGTTATAAAAGTTTTTGTAAACCATCTACATCATTCCCTGAAATTGCCATAGGCTACAGGCTGAGAACATTGTGACAGAAACTCTTAACAGAAGAAAATGTAGCAAGGGATAAGTTTAGTACTGTTTCTTGGCTCTGTGATTGCAAATTTTTGTGGGCAAATTGACCATAAAGTGAGAAAAAAAAAGGGGGATAAACACTTCATGGTAGCATGAAAGAAAAGAGAAAATATTAAATGACTCAGAATGCAACTGGATCTGGTGAAGTGGACGGAATGCAACGGGAATCACGCAGGGAGCCGTGATGGAAGCAGTGGTGAAAGTGCTGCCACGTGGGACCTTTCAAAGCTCAGTGAATTGCCACAGACACATTGACAAAGACTTATTGTACAAGACTTAAAAGAGGGAACAATACCATTGCTTATCTGCTTTCTTCCTGTGCACATCCTGAGTTCGGTTTTTTAGTTCTGCCTGGGTACATGCGCCTCAGGCACACTATGTGCTCACTGAGGTTAGGGGGGTTTGCAATGCCTTCCTCTGTTCTTCAGTTTCTCCTGCTCAGGTAACCTTGCTTAAACAGGGACTTTCTTCTCTTCACGCTCACACCGGGTAACGGGTGCCAGCCCACCTGCTCCACTGACGGCACTGAATGAAATTATTAAGTTTGCCTTGGAAGTTAATTGTCTTCTGTTTCAGCTGTTTGCTTTTCCCTACCCCCAAGCACATCTAATTTATGGATTAAAAGTATCCAGCTTTATTTCTATGACAGAAAGTTTTCTCTTGTAGCTTTTCTTACTTTCATCTCTGAACTGACAAAAGACACTCTTTCGGATGCAGCTTGACCAAGTGTCTGTCCTCACCCATTCCAGGGGTGGAGTGAGAAGCAGGAGAGCAGGTTGCTGGACAGAGATCAGCCAAAGTGTGGCTCACATTGATCTTGCTGTGGCTAATGCCAAATGCATATGGACTGTCTTGATGTAGTGTGTCTGCTGTGAGGGCTCCGTCAGCCAAACCATGGACTGCCACTCTTTCATGTATTGTCTTCTTTATGCTGCATGGGATTTTCAGGTGCAGCCCTTCCTGACCTAGACCTGCTTCCCTATTCCCACATTTCCAGAGATGTGCAAGCAGGAACACAAGCAAACAGAGGCTCTTTGGTTACTGCAGAAGAATTCCCTGACCATTTTTTCCTGCACAGCAGGGACACAAGTCTGCTCAGAGCTGCTGCGCTGTGGCAGCCCGGAGCTGGGGCAGAGCACACGCCAGCAGGAAGGGGCACTCTGTGAGCGGAAGGGGACACACAGTTCTTCCCTGAATGTGGCCCTGAACTAGCTAGATGCAAATTTCTCTCCAGCTGGGATAAAGTCCTGGGAAGAGGTAGTGAACATCAGGAATTTTCTGATGTGCAGTGGGGCCTGCCCTTCTCCAAGTTTTGGAGAATAAGAGTGCCAGACGAAAAAAAAAATGCCAAATCTCCAAAGCTGTTTGCATCTACTTCCTAGATCTATGTGCCTTATGCTTCTAAATGAGAAAGGCCTTATGGGTCTGTTGTCCCACTCTGCCCTACAAAGACATGTTTTTTTTTTCTCTCATCTTCCTGTCTTCATCAACATTTTCTGGAGCCCCTGGACAAGGCTGTTATTTCTTCCTTCCTTCACTGCTGTAGGTCCTTACTCAAGGCCAATAGAAACTTTCTAGTTGCCCTAGATGCCCTCTACTGAGATGCCACTCTACTGAGATTTATCACCTTAGGCACATGCATGAGCTAGTTCCTGTGTTTGCAAAACCCTTTTCCCAGTACAGTACTACCCCACTCTGTAGGTCTTCCTATTCTTCATCCCACAAAGGGCTAAGTGATTTGGCTGCAAAAAGGTTAGATGGATTCAAGTTTGAAAGCTTGAATAAATAGCTGGAAGGGCAGTCTGTGGAAGAGGACTAAATAGACAAACCGCATGAAGCTTAGGTAATCCTTGGAGCTGAAAATAGCAGGAGGTGGGGACAGTGCTCTGGGGAAGTGCCATATATTCTTGTCCTATTCTTACTTTGCCCTGGATGTCTGCTTAAGGGTGTCATTCTTAAGCATTCTGCATATCAGACACATTTATCAGTCCTAACAAAATTCGACATATTTTCCTTCACTCCTGCAAAATCAAGAATATGGGAAAAATAAAGGATACATGGCCCCATGGTCACTTTGGGAAGCCTTTCCTCATCTCTGTTTGGCACAAGGGGTGAACAGGGGTAGTCTTGCTGCAGCCCTCTGCACTAGGTCTGGGTGCTTTACTGCTGACAAATACGTGAAGGTGGCCCATGGGACAGCACTCTGGTCAGCAAATGAGCTTGCTGACAGGTAACCCAGTGGCACTGCAGCATTTTCGTTTGGTTTTCATTCTGGTTTGTCTCAGCAGATATGCTGATGGCCTCCTATTTAGATATTCATGTACCTTGTTTGTAACCGTGCCGGGTTACCAGTATTTCCTGGGAGAATGAGCAGCCGATGATTTATCAGGTGCTTTACAAATGCAGTCCTTGTGCTGGCAGGCTGAAATATTCAGATATCACTAAAGGGAAGACAGAGAGGATGAATCTGAAGAGGACCAGCAAGCCTGTTCTTCTGTGATTACAGAGGGTGACATGTCCAAGCATTTGCACACATTATCTGAATTACTGGAGAGAGGCTTAAGGCTACAGGAGTTAACCCCAATAATTTCCATATCAAAGGGCTTATTGAATAAATACCAGAGCACACATTTCTCTCTTGTTCTGAGTGTTTCTTTTTCTTTTCTTTTTATTTTCTTTTTTCTTTCATTTTTATTTTTTTAGAGAGATCAGATACAGTAACAGCTTAATCTTCTTAAAGGAGTTTTGATAACTTATTAAGCAAAAATCTGGCTCAGCGATGAGGTTCGATGAGGTTCTGTGGCCAACATCCAGCAGTCATCTGGATTCAGAAAAATAAGATTAAATCACTGTTGTCATTTTCAGGGGAAAATTGCCTAATGTCTTCTAAAATATGTTAAATTTTCTGTGTACATTAATGTAATTGGTTAAAACTAAGAAAACTATAATTTAAGTCTGAGCTACACCATCTGGTTCTCCCCTTGCTCAGTGCCTTCAGCATATGGCCAGAGAGAGCACATCTCTTCCCCTTCTCTTCTTTACTACTTTTTTTTTTTTTTAATTCTCTGTAGCCCCATTACCTTAGATTTCCTAATAAATCTGTATGATTCTGAACATCACTTAGGCTGGACTGGCAACTCAACATTTTCCTTGTCAGAAACATTATTCACTTTAAGGCATATTCATTCTCCTAATTCTTGATATACAGTGAATTAAACTGAGGATGTTCTTTGTGTCTCTTTACTGATTGTTTCCCTTCACCAAGAACCATTTTCATGTCAGTTCACTCTTCTGTTTCCAAACGTCCAGCTACAGAGAAATTGCGGTGATCAGGGAAAGCTATTATCCACAAACAAAAATGGCTTTCAGGAGTCCTTGTATACACCACATTTTTAACTACATCATGCTTTAGTCGAGTGATACTCCTTGAATATGATTTTTTTGACACTAAATAATGTGAAAAGCACTTTAAAGAGCAGATTTTTTTTTTTTGCTACAACCCCATTAGTTGTCTTGGTCTTCAGATGTTGCATTCCAATAGACACATCTCTCTTTTTAAAAAATATATTAACTTTAGAAAAAAAAAAGAAAAAAAATAACTTTTTTTTTCTTTTTCCTATGGCTGACCAAAAAGCTGGATTCTTTTTTCTTTTGAAGAGGTCACCTTACCCCAGCTTACCCTTTAACTGCTCTAGCTGTGGAAAACTTCTCTACCCAGGGTGATGAAGGCCAAGGTAAATGAAGGTTCAGCTCCCTCTTGCTGGTAGTGACCATAGTAATGAAGACATCGGCAGCACTGTGCAGATTGTACTTACCCTGCATCTCTTCCCACCGCTTTGACTTTCTGCCATGACCTCAAGGTAACAGAAGATTCAATTATTATATCCCCCTTCCGTGTACCTTCCATGGTTTTCAGATAGGTTTTCTTCAAAGGATGAGGCCTCATGGCCACAAGGTATTTATCCCAGGTCTGCTGGAAATTGCTCATAACCAGATACGCAAGAAATGCCAAACTAGTGCCCACAGTGCCATATCAGAGCAGGGCTGCTTGCAGATTACTGCAGTTTCATAGGAAAGCAGTTCAGCTGTAGGAAGATAAAACGGGCCCTGCCCAAAAGTCCCTGTAGCAGAGGCTGAATATTCTCAATCCACTTTCCTTATATGATCCATTTTTATGGAAATAAAAGGATTTTCCATAGCCCATGATCATCTCTATTACACTGGTATGTCCAAAATGTGGAGTGGAATTTAAATCACTGGTTTTGCTTCAGTGGTGCTATGGTGGTATTTTAGTTTTCCTTGCTAAGCAAAACAACACAGCAAAATTGATGGGGAAGTTCATGGAGAAACAGATGCACTGATTGCGCTGATGTCCTTAGCAGCAACCAGGACTTTCTTGATAAAGGGATCACAGTATCACAGAATGGAAGGGATGTTTAATCTTAGCTGACTTTTCCAGATGCAGCAAGATTTCATGAAAAATACATCAACATATGGTAACAGCTTGGTGCTTTCATTTGGCTTTCACTGGTGACACAATTATATGGTAAAAACTTGAATGGAAATATAAGTCGCCCTAGTGTGGAAAGGACATACAATATGACTGATCCTTGGGGGAAGAAAAAAAAAAAAGCACGGAGACGGTTTGCATTGGGAGTGAGAAAATTGTTCTATTTCACCAACAATGCAAGGAAGAGTGAATGCTGGTGCTAAACCACTAGCATTGCTGCCTTTTTTCTATGGAACATTTTTCACTCAGTAGGGAAGAAGATGACCAAAACTTCTAACGTAAAGCCAGGAGTATTACATCTTCCTGATACTGAAAATGTTGTGTTAAACTTAACTGGTTCGAATGTTTATTTGATAGAAAGGTCCTTAATGAGAGCGTGCCTCACGCAGGAACTTTTCGCGCTAGGTGCAAAGCAGCACGCAGCCATGGCAAGCAAGGGTACTTTGCTGCCAAAATGCACATCTATCCTCTTGCAGAAGCTGGGGACAGCGGGGACCTGCACTGTCTCTACAGTGGCAGTCCACAGCAGTGCTTCCTCCCCTGATTTTCTCTTTTTAGCAGTGGAAGCACAGACAAAAAATGACATTTTCATTTGTACTGAAATTCTCCACAGGGGAAAAAAACAATCAGATCTTTTCTAACCCATTCCCATGCAGTTCTGTGTTCCGCATAGGCCAAGCATGAAAATCTGGTGTGATAAAAACATAGGTGGCAGATCACCTCCCTCCCTATGCCCTCCAAAATCTCCCACGCTCTGGGGGCTACCTCACTCCTCTAACATCCCAGGGGAGCAGCCGAGGCTCCAACAGAAGTCCAAAGATATGAAAAACACAGCGAATATAAAATGCCTTCACCTCAGTCAATTTTGTAAATTGCTTCTGTTTCGAGGGCCATGAAAAAATTATCTTTTTACGTTGGAAAATTATTAACCGAGTTGCGAGTTGCCATGGCTGCAGCATTCAGTTTACTGCAGACTTTGTCTCTTACCGTGCAGGACTTGATTCGCAGCATTCTCCCGGGCTTATAAATATTGAATAAATTGGCCCACTTTTTCTCAGAAGTCAGAGGCAAAATTGCCACTAATTTAGAGGTGTGGGCTCAGGCCTATTATGCTGCATTATGTCTCTTGCAGCATTGATCTCCTTTATTTTGGCAAGCTCTTCATTCTGCCTGACAGGTCAGGTGTCCGTTGAGATATAAATAAAACTTCAAAATAATAAAGAAAAAGATCTACCTTTCCCCTGTAAACTGACACAGGAGATCAGTTGTGCCTTGGAATGGTTTTGGCAGGGGCAGGCATTATCATGAATATAAGGAAAACTGTAGAGAAACTGCCTCTGCATTGCAGCAAGGTATTTGAAGAAATCAAACTCATCTGCACATAACATGTTGTTTAGCTGCAGTAGTTTTCCAGCAGTGCCAGGATCTGATGAGATGCTGCTGGTAGATAAACACTGGACAATTTCTTGGACTGACTATAGCTGCAATTAGTGGAATGAGACATAATTTGTACCTGGCCCTCTCTGAAGTTATTTGCAGAAAAGTGGGCAGGGATAGGGTCTAAATCTTCAAAATCAGTTGGCAATATTGCTCAAAAAAAAAGAGAAAAAAAAATTGCCTTATACTCAGTGGTTCTGCCCTAAGTCTTCTGCCCTAAACCATTATCTTTCTTTTCAAAGGAAGGAGCTCTGCAGATGAACAGACGTTCATATAAACATTTTTTCCTCTGCAGCTATGTCTTAAGCATATCTTCTGTGGTAAGACACACATACACACACACACACACACCCAAAGTCTGATCAATTCAGGGTCACTGAAGTTGAATTTTCTGATAACCATCAGGTTAGTATCTCAGTTACCCATCTGTGCAGTTCAAGGCAACCAAGCACTGTAAGTAGCTTTGTCTGCAGCAGCAGAGCATGGGGTCTCACTAGCGCCAGACCTCTGTGAGGTCCTTTACCCTCGCTGAGCACAGGGCAGTTTTCATGTAGCCTTCCTTGTAGACATTTAATAAGGTTTGTTTGGATACTGGCAGTGGTAAAAACTTTCCAACGGACTCCCTCATTTTCTGAAAAACTTACTCAGGTGGCTTCTGCCTGCAGAATGAGAGGTCTGAAGTGAAAAATGGGGATAATGCAATGATTTGGTCAAAAATGCTTTAAAAAGTGAAATCAATCATGATGATTATTTATTCAGCACTGGCGGTTTACTTGGCCTTGTTTCTAAACAAGCAAACAGAGGAAGACATGGAAGTGTCTGCTTTTAGGACTTGTTTGCAACCACATAACCAACCCCGCCTGGTCTAGCAAGACAGCAAGTCCTGTGAAGGGCTGACTCAGTAGCCGGGAGTGTTTTTCTCTCTATTACCTGAGAAGAAAAGCAAGCTGGTAACTGCTGTAGGGACATGCTGTACACAGGGCTGGCAGGATGCCCGTGGGGGCTGACATATAGCTCTTCCTTCTTGCCTGTCAGAAGAATCAGGATGTGCACTCTGGGCTCCAACCTTCCAGTGATTGAGGTTTTAACCCATCAGATCTCACTACTATTTTTTCTTTTTTTTCCCAGATATAACTTTCCTGCTAAAGCACGCTTTTGACTGGAAGCCAGTCCTCCAGGACGAGAAGAGTGTGCAATCCTCAGGGCTGCTCCCACTTCTTGGAATTGCCCAGCCAAAAGCTTTCCAACTGTGCAAACTCTGAGCTTTTCATCTTGCACTCATAGAAGTTTTTCAGTAGTTATGGGAAAAGAAGTGAATTTCTGAAGAAAACTGCAGCAAGTCACAAAGGAGATCCTGAGGATTACTGAACCATAATACAGGGCTCAGGGCGACTGGAAATACTGCAGGTCATGGGCAAATGCCACTTGAAAAAAAATATATATGTGTTTGATTTAAATAAAATTTCCTAAGTCTAGACTTCAAGAGGTGAGGGAGGATTGAGAGAATAAATCTTCCAAAGCAATTTCAAGGCAGTTTACATAGGCTGACACTTTAAGTCAAGATACCCAGCTATTTTTAGTATATCTAAAGGTGGGCCCAGAATGTGAGGATTAGAGGTAATACTTCCCAGCATTTGGAGATCTTTGCACAGAGGTTTTTGGGTCATTCACCAGCAAAGATAAGATGCATCTGCAGAAGTGCATATGTATTTTTTCACAAGGTTCAAGTTGCATTCTGCTGTAAGGCTTTGGATCAGGAGTGTTTTTGACAAATCAAAACAAAGGTATCTAAACTGGTAGGACAAAGAAGGAAAAAAGAGTTTTCAACGTGATGATAAGTTTTCCATTGTACAGGAAAACATACTCTCATGATTGAAGCTACCATAGGAAGTCTGGGAGTAAAGACGCTATTAGCAGCACATTGTTGTTCTGATTTCCTATGGAAGCTGTACAATAGCTGCATTTAATCACCTTGAAAATATAAAAGTACAGGCTATGTTTAATAAATAAAAATTCTGTTTGTTAAAATTCATTTTGATTTTCTTTCTTTAAAGGTTGAATTGTTCAAATCCTCATCACTTTCTCTTACATTTGCACTTGGATTTGGAGGGAGGTTTCAAATACTCCAAATGATGCTGACTCTTCCTTCAGTAAGTCCCTGTTTTCAAACTGTCTGTGATTTATAGCTCTGACTGTTCTCCCTGTATTACGATTTTGAAGTGAAAATATCTGACCTGTATGAAATGGGCACCCATATGCAAGAACTAGTACTGGGAGAAACCCACTTTGTTCTCTTCCCCATGAAAATTGTACACATACTTGTTTTTGCTATAGTTTGCTTGTGGCTTTTTATTGCTGAGAAGGCTGTTTTTTTTCTGGCAGCACGGTATAAAAGAGACAGTGTCCCTGACATGAAACCATGTCCTTGTCACGAAGGTGGTTCCCATCAGCCAAGGACAATGGCTGTGGGCTTTTCCTGTACCACCCGCTGTGCTAAGGTGACACAGCACAGACAGCATCCTCAACAAGATATTCACCTTTTTATGCCTTCCCCAAGCACCTAGACTCATGGAAAACCAGGCAGCACTTGCTGCCACTGCAGGGAATGGTACGCTTAAAGGGCGGAAGCCACCACTGGAGTCCCCAGACCCAAAGCACATGGCTGCTCTGGTGACACCTCAGCTCCTCAAGGCAATGTCATGATGGAGCAGTGTTTCTATCTTAACTCATACAAAATAAAAAGGCCCTCTATGGTATCACTGTTTTCTAAATATACATCTATATACTATGAATAATACATATTCTGACTTGGTAAAATACGTCGTGGGGAAAAGCCAAGGCATCGGCATGATGATTAATCAGTTAAGAGAGCCAGCATTTCCTCTGTGGCACGCTAGAAAAGATGACTTCATGGGATAAGCTAATCTAACAATATCTTTTGCGGAACTAGTCAAAAAAAAGTGAGAGTTTCCTATGAGACTTTCATTCAGATGACTTTATAGCCATTTCAAGTGAAAATGAAGCTGCCCTAGCCTTGACTTGATCAAATGATTCACTTCACTGAAACAATACCCTTAACAAGAGAATATGTCAGGGCTGATTATGTTAGCACCCACAAAGTGAAGAACAAGTTCAGGTTTAAGGAATTTAAGAGATTTCCAGTTAAACAGAAAGTAGGGAGAAAAAAGAAGGGAGAAAACAGAAAGGGACAACTGGTGAAAAAGTTTTTATATTCCAGTTTCTGATCTTTGTCAGAGAGTCACACCATCTTGTACATTCATCCATATACGAGAGCAGACACTTAGCTTCCCTTGTATTTTTATTTCTGGTTGTGGCTAATGATGGATGAGGGAGTTTTCTTGTTTTGGAGGAATTGTTTTGGGAGAGGATGCATTTTTGGCAAACTGACGCATGTAAGAAATGGAATGGAATTTGCCACTTTACAACAGATGGACATGAGAGTCCCTACAGAGCATAAAGGCAACGCATGTATAAAAGACATCTCTTGAATGTTTTATTTACCTCTTACAGGATGGTTATATTGCCTACAAAATAGGCAATATTAGGTTCATGCTAGGTGCAGTACAGCGTGTGCAGCACATGCAGAGGTTTGCCTGGAGATCATGGCAACAAGCTCCTCTCGATGCTGAAGTTTCCCCAGATGGTTTCAGCCATTCAGCATATGAAGGGACTGAGGAAGATGCCTCTTGCTGATAAACCTCATGAAATGAAGGGCAAGTGAAAAACTCAAGAACAATCTCTTCAGACTGCTGTTACCATATCCTTTCCAGGGCAACAACATGAAATCGTAATCCATTGTACCCATCTCTTCAACAAATGATTTCCTGAGCTTCAACAAATGATTTCCTCATAGCTGTGGTTTTGGGAGGACCTCCAGAACAGTAATGGCCATATATATCTAACAGTCATAAGTGTCTTTACCTTCCCTTGAGATACTGTTCAGAGTGAGCTTCAGCTTATCTCCCAGCTCTGTAGAGAAACTTAAGGATTCGTGAAGAAAATTCTTAAGATTTGTTTCCTTCCCTGTCCACAAGCAGGGGTTCTCTATTGCCCAGTCTACAGCATCCAGTAACTCTTGGGCCCAACTCCAGATTCTGTTTCCCTGGTCTGCTGCACTGTCTAATTGTTGCCTCATCCTCAAAATCGCTCTCAGAGCAAATCCATTAGTCTCATCCAAAATGGGATGAGCTGTTCCGGGGATACATCTCCCCAAGAACCTCTCCTAAAAGGCAGTATGCATGAATCTGTGCTCAATTTGTCCATCTCCGCTTACACTCCTCCAAGGCTATCACAGAAGATTTTGCACAGATAGGCAATACCTAACCTGTGTTTCACGCTAGAGAAAGCTCTCCTCTGGTAGTAGCAGCACCATCCTCATATTCTTAATGATGTTATAGCTGGGGGGAAAAAAAAAAGCCTCTAAATCCAATAAAACAATAATTGTGCCCTAGAGCTGTAGGTTGTCCAGCTCTAGGCCCAGAGGAGATGCAAAGCCAAGTGCTGCTCCAGTTGGGCAGGGCTGTCCAAATAGCCCATTTACTGCCCTAGGCCTGGAGGCCACCGCTGAATTCACTGAAGCAAGTGCATTTAGCAAGGTACCTGCAACCATAAGGAGAAGGATACCACACGGGCTTTGTTTATGATAATGATTATTATTGTTACTAGTTATTCTCCAGCTGAGCATGGAGAACTGAACTGATTTCTGTCCTTCGGCATCTGTTATGATAGATTTAGCATACTTGACAGAAAGGATGTTTTCTGTTACTGTATTTGCCAGCCAAAAGATGTGAAAATGCTGATATTTAAAAGCAAGCAAGTGAAACAACCATCATATGTCTAAATTTAAAGTATATTATGTGGTAAATATTTGCAGTCAGTAGAGCTCAGTTTTTGAAATTGAGTCTGCTTTCTTCTTTTGCAGCCCTACAAGAAGACTTTAGTACAAGTATATGGTTTGGCCAATAAAAGGAAGCAAGACGTATTCCTTGTCACTAAAGGTTGGAAAATCCATGCACTAGCAATCCTTTGGCTGAGGTTTGGCATCCTGAAACAAGTCAGGATAATTCAAGGTTATGGTTCCCTCAACTGCTGTATTTCAGTCACAGTACATGTTTATAATAAGACATAAAAGTTAGTATCTCACAGTTAGTATCTGTGATACAAAATGTTACACCTGCCCAAGGTGCTTTGAGTTATGATTTTTTCTGGAGTTAATTTGGTGCTGTTAGTGGAGAGATTTCTTTAAAGATGCAGTCAAGGTAACATTTTACATTTAATTTGCCCACTGCCGTTCTCTTTGGCCTTGTCAGTCGTGAGAAAAAATCAGTGGTGCATAAATCTCTGCTCATGTAACTAGGTAGCAGTAGCAGAAGATGCACAGTGGGGAGGGCACAGGCATAGATAGCTAAACCTACCAAAAACCTCTCAGGACTTGATGATGTGCTGTCTGAAGGATCCCTGTTGTCTTTCCAGACACTTAACCTCAACCGAAGGAACGGCACCAGTAGAGAATTATGGCACAGAACAGAGGCAGGATATAATCTGCCAAGTCTAAGTGTCATGTTTTCCATTTTTTTCCTGACCGTATAACCAGGTTCATCTGTGTCATTCTGTGTTTTCCTGTGGCATTCTTCACTCTCTAGCAAGATATTGTCCATATGCTAATACAGGAATATTTTTCAGGTAATATAATTCATGATATGGCTTAATGAAGTGTTCCCTCTAGGGGTTTGTCCGCGAAGAAATGCATAACTATAAAGGCAGGGGGAAGTATTTCGCTAGCACTAACATAGCTAGTCCCACATTTGGAATGCTATAGACTGGTTTCTATTCAAGCAGAAGAACTCTTCCTTCCTCTTGCTTCTCCAGTCATTTCTCTCCTGCATTTCCTTTTGGATATTACAGGGATAGTAAGTGGAATCAGAAAAAAAATAAATGTTATTCTTGAGTCTATATAGGAATAACATGAGAAATTCTATTTAATTCAACACTTCCGGTTGGTTATTCAATACATGACAGATGTACCCAGTGCAACAACCCAGACATGAGCAAATTTCTGGAAGAAGCAACCAGATCCATGCAGTTTCATTAGCAGAGACACAACAGATGTGCTGTGAAATTTAGATGTTGAAAAGCAACTGGGCTTTGTTGGTAAAGCTCATGTTTCCAAGTTGTAGAAAAGGATAGCAAACCTCCTATCACTACTGTACAATTCCTCATCTGTTGCTAACTGTAACGGCTGGTGCTTTACATATTGCGTTTCATCCACTGAGCCAAACAGCAGCGCGTATGAGTTACTCTCAGTAGCCCCAACTCACTACAAGCAGTAACTGAAATGCAGGGGTTTTGTATAACTGAAGGTGGAAGTCTAGTTTTGTGGTCTTCACCGAGGACAAAACATCACGCCCTACTTAAACAGCTGCAGCTGCTTTTTTACTTGTGATTATAGAGAGGCCTGGTTTCTTGTTTCCAAAAAGGACCAAGTTCGCAGAGACCCACTGGGAGCTGCAAGTACTTGGTGTCACTGGAAAACAGGTCATTATTATTTTTGTGCCTAACCAGAAGCACAAGGCTTTAACGTTGCCCCAGATGTTGTAGTAAAGGACATGCAGCAGGTGAGTGGGAGGTTTAAGAATATGGGCTGCGTATCCCCTCCTTCTGGTCCTGGTCTGGGTATGTTTTTAGCTGAATACTGATGCTCCAATTTTATTTTTCTGTGAATCAAAACATGTATTCTTCCTAAGAAAGTGCTTAAGCATTATTATATATATATATATCAAGATAATGTTTGGGAAATTTCTGCTCTGGATACTGTCAAAAAAATGAAAAGAGATAATGTAATGAGCATTTTATCGTTTCTTTCTCCTCTCCTGTGCCAGTCCTAGCAAGCTGTGTCCTTGTTATCAGAGGTGGTGGGACTCGGCTGATGGAGCAATCGCTTCTGCTGTAGCATGCCTTGGGGTCACAGTCACAGGAGCATCCAGACTGCAGGTTTTCTGAAGTGCACCTTTCAGCCCAAATACCCACACTTCTGTCCAAGAAAAAGTAAAGATCAGGGAAAACTGGATCAGGGAGGAGTGAGGTGACATGAAAGAGGCCTGGTGCACACCAAGCTCACTGCTGGCATGCCTGGTGCTTGGAGCAATGGGTGTCCTCAGGCTGTCAGCCCAGCCCAGCCACACTGGTTTCACTGGGCTCAGCTATCAAAAAGTGCGTTTCAGCTCAATAAGAGAGGCTGCAGTTTGAGTGCTGCCCCCGGTTCAATTCCCACTGTTGGAGGGGTGAGATGACAAAGAGGAAGCTCATGTTATCCCTGCGGCCCTTGGACCCAGCCTTAGGCTCTAGGACATGTACGTCATGTGGTTCTTCGGCCCTACATGAGCTCCTGTTGCCAAAAGATTTTCAAGTGGAGGAAAGCTTTCTCTAAATCAATTCAGCCAAGTACGGTGCTGGTTCAGCTAGAGGTAACACCTTAGTTAAGAGCCACATAAAGGGAGGAGAGGTTAAGTGAATCATTTGTGCTGCTGCACCTGAGGAAAACTTGAGCGTTTGTGAGGCTGGTTTTGCTGAGTCTCAAGCAGGGACAGTCTGCCCAGGGTGACGGGTGAGGAAGGTCAGGACTACACAGCCATGCGGCCCTGAGTGTGGGCTGAAGAAATGCTGCTATCTTCCCCATTTCCCTCCGCTTACTCCATGTCTGCCCTGCAGCCAGTGGGGAAGAGCGGCTCCGTGGAGGACTGAGAGTCTCTCCTGCACCTCGGAACCTGCGACTTGCTGACTCCGGTGCTTCGTATAGCTCCAGCCCGTTTTACCGAGTGAGCGCACTGAACAGTACGACAAAACGCGGGCCCTTTTCAGGGCGATGGAAAGCACTTTCTGTCCTGCAATGACAGCACCAGCAGCAGTGTGCGAAAGCTGCATGCCTGCCCATTGGGCTTAGTAAAAGCCAAGGTGAGGCCTTTAATATTCTGGAGGGTTAAAAGGCTGCAAATTATCCATATCCAGACAGATGAGCTTTGCAAGCTGGCACTGCCGCTGCTGCCAGTGACAGGTACATGAACCCAATCAGGGAGTTTGTGCGCTTCATTTGCTTGTGAGCAGTGATGGAAAAGAGGCCCAGAGCTGGCAGATCTAAGTGTTCCTCTTTGCCAATGGTGCCTAATGCTGCACTCGATGCTGGTGATTATTTTAGCCTTATGTAGTCACTGAATTGACTGGTAGGATTCTCTGTATTTATACAGATTTGCATTAGGAAATCATCTAAGAGCAAAATGTCCAATGAGTGCTAGGATTTAATATAATAGTGTTTTTCCACAGTTAATTAAATTTGGCTCAGTCTAATCTGAGCTGAGAAAGAAATACTAACACCAGCTTAATTTATCACTGAATATGCAGCCAACTGCCAAGAGCAAGCAACCAGTAGCTGTTAAATAATAGGATGACACACAAAACAACACCTATTCTATACAAGTTACTTGGGAAATATTTCCTGTGGGTCCTAGGTGGCATGTAAAGCTCGTGGGTGAGCAGGAGGCACTGCAAGCTTCTGGAGCAGAGTCCTTGGTTCAGACCTTGAGCCAGGCCAAAGGACTGGGTGCAGCATGAGCCCCCAGTGCTAGAGCTTTCGGTCCAGGCTCTGCGCAACCTTCAGCATCCTTGGAGATGAGGAGCTAGACAGAGCATGGGGACTATGTGGCTTGGGGCTGCTGCTGCAATACTCTTTGCCATGCTGCTGTACCCTGTCTCAGCTCACATTGGTTCAAAGAGAAATTCAGAACAGAACAAATTAAAGTGTTCTCCTAATTATACCACCGGGTGCTTTCAGCCCAGCTAGCTGGCGTGCTGCACAGCTCACTAATGACCCAGCACAACTCAAAGGTGGCCTCTGCGCCAGCCACGAGGCCCGGCAGGCATGGGGATCCAGCACGGCGAGTCCCAGCTGCAGCACCCTGCAGCCTTGCCCTGATCGGGGCATTTCAGAGGGATCCCAGCACAGCGGGTCCTTAGGGACGCCCAGGAGGAAACCAGTCCTAATCCTACCAGGACATGATGGCAGATGCTGCAAAGTGCTTGTTAGAAAATCCTGGCAAGCGTTACTCAGAGGTTGCTTCACCCACTTGCCTATCCATCCATCACTCTCTGTCCAGGCATCTTCCACATAAAATTAGCCTTTTTTCTGCTGGCCTGCAAAGCACAGCTTCGCCCTTCAGTCACCAGCCACTGGCAGTCGTGACCTAAACACTGCCTGGGAAGATCAGGCAGGTGTATGAGGTGGAATAGCTGACTTCAGAGGGGAGAGGAAAACTTTGTGGGTTCAATTTGCAACCAAAAGAAAAAAAAAATTTGGAATCATAAAACATTTGGATTGGAAACACTATGGGTGTCTTTATATCACAGCCAGACCCTTCTCAAGAGCCAGGCTGCCAGCAGCCCTCAGGCAGGCTAGATGAGAGACAGTGGAGTCATCTCCTCTGCACACCTTGCTGGGGAGAGCTGCACGTAGAAACCTTGAAGCCAGAGCCGCTCCTTCTGTGGGGCTGTCAGAGAGAGGGGGATCAAGGACACAGGAGACAACCGCACGTAAAGTAACGTCATATCTGAGAATTCACTGCAGCTCAACAGACCATCGTTTCTGCTATTATTTCTCATTAAATTGCAAAGTGAGGCCTATGTGCATGATGTAAACATGGTGGTTTCTTCCCTTCTGCCTGTGGACTTCCAAGAGCTGTAAAACTTGGGTATATCCATTTCCAGAGGAGACACAGACTGAATTTTTTTTTCCAGGAAACCTCAAAGAGTATGTCTCCACTATATGTTTTCCATAATGCTTACATATGTAGTGGGAACAGGGATTAAAAAAAAAAAAAAAGGTGGAATTCAGCTCAATATTTATCCTGCTTGCTTCTTAAAATACCATAGTTTAAAAACTGCCTGTGTGTTCTCTGCAAAAGCTCAAACAGACTTCTCCATCATATTTATTCACCATGTAAAACATCAGTAAACCTGCAATAGCAGAATCTGCAGTGAGCCTCCCTGCAGCTGCTTTTCTTTGCTGGAAAGCTTGTTGCTCTCCTGCTAAGAAACATTCCAGCAGAAACTATTCCTCCAAATGCACTGCTCACTCATGCCTGTGACAGCAACCAGGAATGTTGTGAGACTGGGATGAGCTGGTGGTTCTGGAATTGCTCTGTACCTAGCACCCCTAGGAGATCCTTTGGATTCGGTGACCGTTCCCTACTCCAGCTGCATAAGAACGTGCCCCATGCCACACAACTTTGTGTGAAATCTCCATATATGACTTGAGAATCCAGGTGCCACTCTTAAGTGCACCCTTTCACTGATGACTTGGTGCAATGCTCATTTTGTTCTGTTGAAATAATGACGTAGGATACAAGGGCAAGCAGGTCTTAATTTATTATTGCACTCTGCATCACCTTCTCCTTTGGGTGAGCACTGGTGTGCTTTAATTAACCTGATCAGATTTTCTCACAGTTCCTATCTGTGCAAATGAGACTGTATGCTGCGACCTCCAGAAGCTGTGGAGACTCTCATGAATTTTAGTAACTAACTCAGCTGAAAGACTGAGCCCGCTTTTGAAAATGGAGTGTCACCTTCTGCTTTCAGCATCAATGACACCATTTAGGAACAGAGCATGACACACACCCAACCAAACGGAAGCAGGATGGAGCAAAAATGAGAAATTAATGTAACACATATGGCTTTATTTTCCCTGCAAATCATGTTCAATTTAGGCCATAATGATTTGTTCTAAAAGCGCATTTAACTCCAATTTGGTTCTATATTACAGAACAGATGGGGGAAATCCACAGAGCTGTACTTTTCTGCATAAATAAGAAAGATTGCATTCATAGCCTGCTTCCTCTTTCTTTTTTTTTTCTCTCCCACTTTATCTTCAGACATTTATTTGCACACTTAAATTAAAATAAGTTAAAAATTAGTTCATGTATCTTTTGAAGTGGGAGGAGTGGGGTGAGTTCTCAAATTAGCATGTAAGCATTGCTACGCAGTAAACAAACAGCATTGTCGCCCTGCCCTTTCCCCTTTCCCCTCTTATCCTATAGGCACACACAAATGACATTGTTAGTATAGGGCCTACATTATTTCGTGTCCTGTTTCTGGAGAACACACAGCCCAGTGGAGAGAGAGGGATCGTGTGTATTCCCACAGCTGTGCTAGCACAAATGGAGATGCTGGTGCATCAGCAAGGGAGCTATCAACACAAGGGCAAACAAGGCTGCATTGTTTCCTTTTCGTTTAAGAAAACAAGGGAGAATATTTTCTTTTCCACCCTTGAAAAGGGATAAAAACAGAATGATGAGCCTTGTGCTATTTCCAGCTTGAGAAATCAGCATCTGAAGGAATTTCTAGAACATGAACATCTCACCTTGGAAAACCAGGAGCTGGTCCAGTGTCTCAAGGCCTCTTACCTTTTTTTTTTATCCGTTTGCCAGACCTTGCTTCCAAAGCCTGTAGCTCCCAGGCAAAGGGGCACTGACAGCGATTGCCCTTGTCGTTCAGAGAAGAGCCGCCCGGGCTGGCAACCTGCCTGCACAGCCCGCCCCGACCCTTTGAGGGACGAGTTTTACTGCCTGGGAAATGATTCTGGGCTGGCAAGTTACATTATTTTTATGTGCCATTGCATCATTGCAGCGCTCTGCTCAATCCTCTTGAGTATAATGTGTCTTTTTATGCACCATTTTACCACTCTGTTTTCTCAGTGCCTTGCACAAACATCCTGCCACAACAGTTCTTTCAAGAGGCAGGCAACACGCCGTGACCGTGCCACACATTACCCTCGGCGTTGGGCACCTGGCTCCATGGACCAGGGACAGTTCTGCCTGAGGGAAGTAAGTCTGAAGGGAACAGGGGGGATGTTGCCCCTATGCACATTCTCCCACCCCTATAAATATTAGTGCTACCTTGGGGTCTAATGTCTGCACTCTCACAAGCCTGAGGCCATCTCTGGTGGCACCTCCTGGTTCTCCTTCCATCCCTGGCAAAACGTAGCTTCCTTTTGGGGGCCTCAAAATAGACTGGAAACATGAATGAGAGAAATTTGAGAGTGGCTGGGTTTGGTATAGTCTGTGCTCCCATAGTGGCCTGTGGGTTAAGGAGAGATGATTCTCAGTTTATTTATGTCATTAAGAGGAGTAATCTGAAGCCCAGAAGATTCACGGTTAATTTGCCTCTCTGCTTTATTGAAACCATAAGTATTTGGAAGCAGGATCAGATAAACTTACGTAGCTGAATAGTGCCTAGCTCACCAGCGAGCCTAGTTTTGAGGCCTATAATGGATTATAAATCATATAAATATGTTATATATACTGGTACAATTGAATTGATATGCTTAAAATTCCGGTTAGTTTTAAGCACATTTTAATGTTCATCACTGTGAACAAGCACAAACTGCAAGGATGCAAGGACAGGACATCTTTTTCTGTGAAGTTTGGAAGGTGAAAAGGCAAAACACCCCTCTGAAGTCCTCTCCTGCTGCTGTGGCCATGTGTCCGTGGCTTTGTACTGCGAGAACCACAAAGCTACCATGTGCCAAACCCTGCCCATGTATGCAAGGCTATGGTTAGAATCTCTTTTCAAAACCTTCCAAGCAAATCAGGAGTTCAGATTTTTTGGAAGTCAATTCATTTAATTCCAACAAGTACACTCTTCAGCGTGAAAGACAATGGTAGACACTTCTGATTATTATCTCTTCCATATGGAAATTAAATAGCACCAAAGTGATATACATTAAAGAACACTCTGGAGAGACTAACCTCCTTTAGCATAGTTTTCCTGTTCATCAGTTAGCATACTGTTGCAAAAGAAAAGCAAGATATCGACTTCTTGATGACTTGCAAGTTACGGACTTGTACTGTGACGCTTGGAGAAATTCAGTAGCATTTCTGCAGAGTTTCACTTGGCAATGAGTGAAATACAATTCTGAGACTTTACAATCAGATTTCTAAGCATTTAAAAGTCTTTCTCCAGTTCTAACTTGGTGTTTTCTGACTTGTCACAGCTAATTGTTTTCTACATCTACTTCTTCAGCATCTGACAATCATAATTTCAATCTAAATTTCTGCCTTATTTCTTACCTCATTTTCTTGACTTTTGGCCATTTTTTTCTCGTAATTAATTTTCTCTGCTGGCCTCCTGATCCAAAGTCCACCAGTGTGCCAAGCTGGCCTGTTTGGGGTACGGATGTCCTTTCATGCAGCCTCCTTTGCAGCCTGGCCATCTTTGGCCCAGCCTTGCAAGGGACAGCAGGACACATTGGCCTCTGTGTGGATAAAAAATCACTGGAGTTCATAAAACACAGATCTCATGAGGCTATGGGTAGCTATGGGTAGCAGTACAAGAAATACATCCTGGCTACAAGCAAGCCTCAAAAATTATCAGAGAAAACAAAATCAAGTTTGTCATCCCGGGCAACAATTGTCCTGCTCTGGGAAACCCCGTGATTGATTATAACACATGGTGACAAATTGCTGGGCCTTGCAGAGGGAATGTCACCAAGCTGGTGCAGCTTGGGGGAATCATAGGGAGCAGGGACATCAGCTGCCATTGACCAGTGTCACCTGGACACTGCCATCACTAGGACAAATCACTGAGAAGTAAATGCCTTAGAGAAGTATTTTGTTACTATAATGTTGGTTATAGACCTGCTTTATTATAAAAAGAAAAAAGTTTCCCTTTGTCTGGCTCGTAGAGCTGTGCAATGCACATGCTTTTTGTAAAAGAAATCCAAATAAAGTCAATTATTTTTTTCCTGTTAAACTCATAAGTTTTTTCCCTTCAGGGTTCCTGGCCTATGAGGTACCTAAGAGAAAATCGCAGGGCTCTGTCCCTTCTTGCAGCCCCAAAGTGGCTTTGGAGCTGCTCACCTTGATCCGCAGGTAGGACCAGACAACCTGCCAGCAGCCTTTCTGGCCAAGGGAGGCTTGACGTGTATTTTCATCTGCCCTACTCCTTCCATCACACAATTACATAGGGAAAGGACAACATGTTTTGCTCAAATTCACTCCTGTTTTTGGTAACTGAGCGTAGAGGGTGTACAGAAGGTCAGCCAGAAGTACAGAACCAGTCTGTCTATAATAGGCGTATTTTCAAGCTGTCAGAATCCAAAGGCCAGATGCTGAGCTGTTTTCCTTGATAAACCTGCCTGGATTGCGCAGCCAGCAGTCCCCAGGTTATGCAATCACATGTCTGCATTTATTTACTCCTTTGCCCACACAACCCTGTGTTTGTATTCAAACGCAGATGGACTGCCAAATTAGGGACGTGTCTATGCCTGGCCACATGGTTGTCCCCATCGTCCCGTTTGCTTCCTGCACCCTGGAGAAGGGGATGTGGCTACTCATATCCCCTCGCAGAAAAAGTAGTCTAGGGGAGGAGAGGGAACTTTGCACCTTTATTCCTCCCAGCCATAGCTGTAAATGTGAGAGCTAAGCAGGAAGCCGTGCCGGGAGCACTGTACCTTCCTGAGAATCAGATGGGGAGAGAAAGTACAGCTAAAGGCTGAAGAGGTTAGCATGTATTCCCACTAGGGAAGGAATCTGGAGGTGGACAAATTCTTAAGGTTTTTTTTTTTTTTTTTAGGAAAAATAAAGCTTGCAAATAGTAAAAGAAGACTTTTGAAGACTTAGACTTGTGCAATCTTCAAAAGTGTTTTGAAATAGTGAATGAGTTTAGAAATCAAGGGACAAATCCCTAAAAAGACATTAATGTATCTATCTTGAGAACGGATAGGAGTGTGCCAGGATTTGCTGTCCCTCGTGAATTCCATTTGCACCATTTTATTTATGCATGAGGCAACTTCATTATCAGAAACAACTATTTCAGAAAATTGCTAGGAATCCAAGACTCTCATTTGCTGTCAAATGTCTGCTTAGAGCTTTCTTCAACTTCAAAGCCTAAGTCGACTGTGTTTAATATCTGAATTTGTCTCTGAAGGAGCAGCAACAGCAACTGACAGTAATAAAACTCAGCAGGAAATAAGCTCAGAGTATAGCATATGTGAGCCAGGTCTTGGTTAGATCTATCTTAAAAGCCAGGATAAAAGGCTGAGCCAAGAGGACTTTGCATCAGCAGGTTAAAGTGTGGTTGCCAATTGCTTGTTGGAACTAAAGGACCTTATAAAACTGGTCTATTCATCTTGTTCACACAGAGTCTGCTAGGCCTTAAGTCAGCCAAGGGTCTTATATTTCTAGCTATTTTGGTGCATTCTAAAATTGTTTCTATTCTTAATATTCCATAGTCATTAAATTACAGCCAGCTGTGTCCCGCCACTGACATTTTTTGCAAATGGTTTTTAAAATATAGTGCTTGCAGTTCATAGATATTTGGTTATTCTAGAGCTGAATGACAAAATGGCAAAATAACAGAGCAGAGTAGAGAGTAACCCATGAACTTGTCCTGCAGTATTTCATAATTAATATGAAGTGCAATCAGAGTGTAGAAGGGACTGGACACTGGGGAAAACTGATTGTGAAAAGGGTTTAAGGCATAAAGGAAATTAAGGTTCAGATCAACTTTGCTTAAAAGAATAGGAGTGATATTTTGACACATCATTTAACATTTCCCATATGGCTTGAACTAGAGCGGATTTGAAGCCTTTCAAAAGATTTTCCTTGTGTGTAAAATACCCCTGCTGCAGCAAACCAGCAAAAAAGCCCATTAACCATTTGGCCGTTAAGGCCATTTTAATTAAACAAACGATCTGGTCTGTGTGTGTCCCAGGTGGGGAAAATCTGTGATGCTGCTAGTACATGGCCAGGTGCTGGCAGGGGCCTGGCTGCTGCAGGGGAAGGGGAAGGGGAAGGGGAAAGGGAAAGGGAAACGGAAACAGAAAGGGAAAGGGAAGAGGACGAGCTGGACTTGCAAGCCCCAGTCCCACTCCAGAGTTTCAGAGATGCCCTCCTGCTCCTGGCCATGTCAGTCTCCTTCAGCGTGGGCCTGGTTAGATGACTACTCCAAGGTAAAGTGTTATTTTGTTTTTTTTTGTGTGTTTTTGGGTTTTTTTAATGGTTACTGATGTTGAGGCTCTCAATGTTTTTGCACACTAAGTCAGGGATGCTACAAGGGAATGTGATCTGCCAGCAACTGGAAGCTCAATGTTTTTGAAGGTATGTCCCTGTGAGAATGCTTCAGGTCAAAACTCCTAATTGCCTTGGAAAATCAGGAGCCCAAATATGCGAGGAAAAGGTCCCAAAGCTTGGCTACTTTCTTTCTTCTTCTGTTCCAAATTCCACCCCCCCCCAAAGCTCAGGTTGTGGGGAGGTATTGCTTGCTCTGTGGTGCTTCTGGGAGGTAGAAGCAGTGGAAGGAGCTATGTGCAGCCAGAGGCTGGGGCCATCTGTCAGAAATACCTGATGAGCAGGAGAGAAAAAATAAAACAAATATCAACCCCACCACAAGAAGTCAGAAATTCTTTGTAGGTTTTCGCTAACCAAATGAAGAGAAGCATCTTCTCTTGTTTGAGCTGTACAAACACTTATTGTCAATAAGTAGACAGACCCATTCAGCAGGTGACCTTCATCCCCCTGGCAGGGGACCCCTAAAGCCTAATTAGCCTCTTGAAAGCCCTTGGCTCTGCCCATGAAAGACGCTGCTGAAGGACAAGAAAATGTGGAGAGAAGAGGGTTTTGCAGTTCAAGGTAGATGGGAGTTGTAATTTCAAAGATTCCCTCTTCACTACTGTATCCTTGGAGTTATGAGTTTCTATTCAGGGAGCAAAGGCAAAGCTAAATCTGCTGAGGTCAGAAATCCCACGGAAGGGGAGATGCTGCAACGTTGGGAATAGGCAAATTTACTTTTGAAGACTTGGTAGAAAATGCTCAAAGGGCTGCTGCTTCTTTTGCAGTATTCCTTTCTGCAACTCTTGTCTGGCTCCAAGGCCAGTTGATTAAATTGTCCAGCACTACTGAATAAACATCTGGCAGGGGAACACTTCTATTTCCATGTTGCCCTCCTCTTTTGGGAGGTTATCTTGCACAAGAAGATCACCTGATAGCTCCTAAAGAGTTGTGAAGGTTTCTGCGTTCCAGCGAGATAGTGCCCATGGCATAGCTAATATCTTCTCACAAATTATCTCATTTTCAAGGAACTGTTGCTGCCAAACACTTTGGCAAATAAACAGACAGAGGCTGCTAGGACAGGGAAAAAAAAAAAAAAAACTGCAACTAAGATCCTCTCTATTCCTTTTTTTTGGTGGAAAAAAAAAAAAAACAAATTGAGTATGTTCCTTCCAAAAGCAGAAACTAGGAGAGGAATAGAGGAAAATAAAATGTGGATGGGATTGCAGTCAAGGGCATGACAGCTCCTTCAAGGAGAGCAATAGCCCATGACATAAATGCATGTTTCTGGAGCGGGATGGGGGGGGGCGGCTGAAAAAAACCATAGGATCCTTAAGTGCTCTAAACTGTAAAAATAAATCCATATACTTCTCAGCATTAGCTCATGCTAATTCTAACGAGTGGTCAAGGAGCAGCTATAAAACAGTTGTATTGGGCAATAAATAAACTTGGCGAGGACCGAGTGCTGTCCAGCGCCAGAGGGTGGCCTGATATTGATACTCGCTGCGTTTAGCTCGCGTGTGAGCCGGCCTCTTGGCAGGCCCTGCTGCGGCTCCTCGGCACGCGGCAGCAGGAGAGGAGCGTCCCCGGGCAAGCGCAGGACGGAGGCGGCTCCCCAGCCAGGCCTGGCTGAGGGGGTCTCACCAACAAGTAGGTGCCGGTCGCCACGGCCGGTTTCTTGCCCGTCTTCTCCAGCCAGAAGCTGGGTGGGGGGGTAAACACCACATCGCGTGCCGTCTGCGTAGGGCTGGTCCCAGCTGGGACTATCGTGGGTCTCGCTTTAAATTGTTTTGCTGATGGAGCTGCCACCACTTCCCTTGGGGTGTTGTGACCTGTTTTTGCCCTTTGCAGGAAATGTTTCTGAACAACATCTTAAAGGGAAGAAGCTGGGTTTTTCTTTTTCTTTCTTTCTTTCTTTCTTTCTTTCTTTCTTTCTTTCTTTCTTTCTTTCTTTCTTTCTTTCTTTCTTTCTTTTCTTTACAGTAATATATTCAGATTTGTGGAGAAAGTAGATTGATTTTTTTTGTAGGATGTTTTTATGAATGGGCTGCAGGGATTTGTTCTATGTCTTGTATTGAATTGTGCCTGCATATGAAAGGATGGGTTTCTGCCTGGGAGTAGGGGAATACTGCAGAAAGTGTCTGATGCCATATCAGCTTGTGAGAGCAGGTTATCAGCAGCTAGCAGGCATTGCATGTGTAGGTCAAGTGCCACTTGTTTAGCTCGAAACAGCGGATTGGGATTTAGGAAAAGATACTCTTCTTTGAGGGAATGGGAAGGGAAGGTGCAGCCCCAATCCCCTTGTTGTCTTATGGAGTTCAGAGTCACTTACAGGGCATGAGCCCCTTGCCTGCTTGTGGGTCTCAGGGCAGGCAAGAACTAGCTGAAATCAAATGCAGAGCTCCATCCTTCCGAGACATTTCATCTGCAACTGATTTTGGAAGATATTTAGAGAAACTACACCTGAAACTGTGGTATCAAGCAACAGCAAGTAAGTCTACAATGAAAGTAATACCAAGAGACGCTAAAGTTTTCCTCCTAGGTTTGCTTCTTGCAAATCCAGAATAATCCAGCATTGGAGGCAGGCTGTAGGCCAGCAGAGCAAGTGATGGCAATGCCTGTGTCCCTACAAGAAAGCATAAAGTAGCTGAGAGGCAAAGGAAGCTGAGCAATACGGACAGCCAGCAAAAACCTCCAGGATTTATTAGTGCTTAGTTTATTGAAAAAAAAAAAAAAATGCAAACTTGCACAAATGCAAATAAAAGGCAGACAGCTCAGCAGAAGCTGTGGAAAGAATGGGAAAGCAGGCAGTATATTAAATAAGAGATGAGAAATGTAGATAATTTATTATTATGGCTTTAAGGGGGAGTGTGTCACTCTTCTGAAGCTATTTTAATGACCAAGCTAGGAGAAAGGTAATTCTAAGGAAATGCTGCTAAGATTTGTGTGGGGAATCACTGAAGTGCACACACCAGACCAGCCTGGGGCTACTGTGGAAGCTGAAGTGGGAAACAACAAAATATTTGGAGAGAAGGAAATAGCCTGGAAGTGCAGACATGATCCCAGCGCCTCTGGAGATTGGGTGGTCACCAGGGGTGGGGGTCCCACTGTGTTGCACTTAGTGGTACAGGGTGGGGAGCCTAAGTCCTACCTCATCCTCCTGTATCTCTGCAATGCCTGCAGTAGGGAACTTAATTCTTAGAAATCTGTCCCTTTACGTGGGCAACACAGCCAACACCAGAGAGATTCAGAATGGAGAAACACAAGCTCCTGCTTTTCTGGTGGGTTCACACAGCATACAACACCAGAAGCATCTGTAGAATTGCACTTCTGCTGTGCCCTCTTTGCACCTCTCTGCAGCCACTTTACTGGGAAGGGCGATGGGCATCATGAGAAACCTGTGCATCCTGGGGAAACAGTTGCCTTGGTCCTTTGCGTGCCAATCCTAACAGTGTACCAAGCAGGAAGGACAGTTTGTTTGCTCTGAGGGGCTGTGCACGACATCATGCAAACTATATTTGTTGTTTCTTGGAAAATGTTGACTCAAGAAACTCAAGTGTTGACTCAAGTGGCAGGTAGGAGTATGAGGGTTTGTGCAATTTGCTGCAATGCATAAATGTGCAGGTGGGATGCTGATAATATGAGGACCAGGGATGGATGCTCTCACCTCTGTAAAAACCCATTCCTCTAAAAATGGGTGAGTTGTAAGGCCTGTGAAAAGCAGTATTCTGGTGCCTCATGAGTAGAAGAACAGAATCATCAAATATTTCTTTAGCCATAAGAAAGTGCTGAGCTGGCTTGCAGAGATCCCACTAGGCAGAGGGTCCCTGGAGAAGGATTCCTTGTTTTTCCAAGGCCACTTTGACCTGCAGGAGCTAAACCAGGGAGAAGGTGGCCTTTTGCATGCTACGAAGGGCTTATTGAAAGTGGCAGTCTTCTCTGGAGAGAAGAGCAAGCCCTATAGGCGTTTTCTGTCTCCAGGCAGCCATGCCAATCCACAGGCATTTGAGACAGGATCCACTGGCTGCATTTGGGATCTTGCACAAGATGTAGAGCTCCAAAGTCTGCCCATCAGCTGCAGCACAAAGATGAGGAAGAAAATCTGGTTTTCTTCAGGTTCTGCTTCCTCAAGCCTGAGCCCATGGGGAGTAGAGGATACTCTTCCAGCAGAGCCACCAGTTCCCAAGCCTTTGCAGCAAGATAAACATATGGACTAAGCTTCCCTTTTGTAAGAGCTGTGTGTTTCATAGGTGTCTGTAGGGCAGCACTCGTGCTGACAGGCTGCCACTCAAATCCCAAACAGGCGAGCTCTAAAGGTCACCAAGTCAGTTATAGGAAGTGAACCAGAATAAACAGCCTCTTTATCAGGCTCTCATTCCCTAGCAGACTCGCCGAGCACTTCAGCTTCGCTCTCCGAGGGAAGTTGCCTGCAGCGAGACGTCTGGGGATTTATCTGGCTGCGGCTCAGATAACTTACACGCTTGGTCTCCTCTCCCACATCTGCTTCCTTTTCCACCTCGTGCTTGGCACCTTCCACTGGCTGATGAGCACAGGGGGCTGAGACAGCCCGTTCGCTGTTCTCGGGGTTTGGGTAGAGACTGTGCAGACTTATAACATAGGCTGATTTTTTTTTTTTTTTTTTCCCAGTGTTTTCCTTCAGGAAAATTAATCTGTTGGGGCAGTTCAGGCTTCCATAAGCTACTGGAGAAGTCTCTTGCCTAGACTGCAGTGTACAACACATCTATGAATTCTGGTTTATATTTTGGCAAAAGTGATGTTGTCCAGGTGTCTCTCTTTTTTAAGAGGGGAGGAACCCTTCCAAAATCAACCCTCAGTTTTGTTAACCCCAGCTCTGCTTCAGCAGTAATTGTGGTACTGCTGGTTCTAGCCTGAGAGCCCAGGGCTTTGCCTCCCACCAGGTCATGTGGAAGGGAAAAGGAACGAGGCCTTTTTGTCACTTCCCACTCACTAGAACAGAGACTTGTTCACAAGGTTGCATGCTTTTTTTTCCCCAGACTGTTTCTCCATGGACAACTGTCACAGACCAACATGTACCGATAGCATCAAAGTTTTCCTTGGAGATGCTCCAAGTGATTCAGCTCTGTGGACCACACAGCTGTTACTCGTGCACTGTTTGGGAATGACTGATCTGAGTCAATCCAGTTAGACCTTAGTACTCTCTGTGCCACTGATCTCTCACATTTCCCAAGTACCAGGGTACAGTTAGATTACCATAGCATTTCCCACCTCTTGAGTAGCTACATTTTATTCTTGGCGTTCTTTTTGCGCGTTACTCAGACATGTATACACATGCATTGAGGTCTTGGAGCAATACTGGCACTATACACTCAGATTAAACCCACCTTTCCCATGTTTTTAAGGCATACCTAACACCTGCATGTGCCTAAGGAAGAAGGGGCCCTTTAGTGAGGTGAGAATACAATAGACATTGTCAAGAGTTCCTGCAGCTGTGATCATCCAAACACTGAAAGACAGGGTGCCTGAATGGAGCAATATACTAGAAAAAATAAAATCTGAAACTTCCTTGCAATTCTGCTGCAAAAAAATACTCTGTAATGTTTATGAACTTAGAACGTTCCTTTTTATAGGCCTTAAACAGCTTAGGTGAGGGATAGTTTGTTGGGGTAGCAACTTTTCTGCTTGGTTTTTTTGAACCTTCGCTAAAGAACTGTCCTTGATGGTATAAACTCTGTAAACAGGGATACAGCGTTTTCAATATCCTCAACTGCAACTGCTATAAATACAGACAAAAATAAGGCTTTTCCCCATTGTGGAGTATTTTTAGCTTCTACCCTCAAGCTACTGAGTCTCTGATCTCACCCCTTTCTGCATATAATTCACAGGGCAGCATCCGCTGGGGTAAAAAAAGGGAGCTTTCCTAAGGAGCCCCAGGCTGTGCTGAAGGAAGGTTTAGATGTCCATTGCTGACAGACCCTGAATTAATTTGTGCTCAGGCTGTGAGAAAAAGCTCCTTTCTCTCCCCACATGATTTTACCCTGAAGGGTTCATTACCAGGAGAACCCACTGATCTTGCAAGATCTGTACTGGGTGTGTTACATGTCCACTCCTTGGCATTATCACTCCGTCTGTGAGACCCAGAGCAGCGGTCTGATGGCCACGTGCTCAAGTGCTGCTTGCCCAGGTGTCCAGGCCATGCAGCCGGCCCCTTGGTGGGTGCTGGGTGCCCAGGGCTGAGCTCGGCGCTGCCGCCCTGCCTGGGCATCTCCACAGTACTCTTCCTTAGCAAGACACTGAAATCCTGTTTATGGATGTGGGGTGGGAAAATGCTCAAAGCTTTGAGCTTGTTCCCGCCTGCACTTCATTCCAACTTGGTTTAGGTGATGCTGGAAAATGCTGGGTATTTTCATGACGTTTAAGGTTGTCAATATGCTAAAACCAGCTTAATCACAGTTAAGACCACAGCAGAGAGACTTCAGAGAAGTTGTTCATTAGGCAAGGTCAATCCCTTATGGACAGGATGGCCTTTTGAGGAAGTATCTCCAGCAGCAGGGACTCAGAAAGAGTTTCTCTTGGTGAATAGGTGAGCCTCAGTGATCTCCTGGATTGCAGCTTATGGAAGACCATATTTATTTCCCTTTGTTCCATCTGAATATATCTGGTGTGACTGCTGTTACTATTGCTCCTGTTACTGACAGTGTTCGCTGACAAAGATGAAGCGCAAGTGCTGGCAGCGGCCGTCTGTCCTCTGCATCAGATTGGGCATCCAGAGCCTGATGTGTTTCCATGAGAAATTGGTAGGACACAAGGTTTGTATTTATTTCTCTGGGATTTCAGAAGATCTTTAATAAAGACCATGAAAAGATCTTAAGATTTTACTTAGAAAGTATTTACTGGGCACATATAGGAACATATGTTAAGTAGGGCAAAAAATGCATTTTAAAAAAAAGTGATTTTCTTGCTCTTTTTTGAGCAATAACAACAATTACCTTCTTGTAAAGGGCTGGTTTGAGGAAGGTTTGGATTACTTGTGTCTTCCGTCTATGTTAACTGCTCTTTGTTGCCCTTTTAGGCTGCGTGAGCATCGTTTCCCAATTAGATTCCTTCGTCATTTCCCTCCCTCCTTTGACTGTGGTTGAAATAAGCAGTTTTGGAGAACAACACAGTCTGCACAGCTTCTGACATTTCTCTATTAGCATGCGGGGATGCAGATTAGCATTTTGGTTATTCATCAAAGATGATGCTGGCATTGAATATTTATTACTATTTCAGCTGCCCTGAAACAGGAACATCAAGTTCTCAGATAAGCAGCAGGAAAGGCAGTCTAATTCCACTCTAGCTTAAGGATGCACCAGCATGTATTTCTTGCCCTTCCTCCTGCACTTGAATAACTTGCTGCAAACATGCTCCAGACCTCAGCGACTAGCAAAAGTTCCAGCTGTGTCACTTCTCCCAGAGCAGGAGGGACATAAACATAGCTTTCCTTTCTCTGCAACAGGAGGAAACCAGTCACAAGTGCTCCGAGGAACTGAGGCAGCGATGCTTTCCGACCAGGCACCAGAAGTGCAAATTCTTCTTGCTCTGAGCACTCAGGCCCATAACTAAAGCTAGTGTGGACTTCACCAGGTAATGCTTAGGTGCAGAAATCTGTTCAGATGGGCCCTACCAAGGCTGAGGACAACCCACTAAAGGTACATTGCTTTATAGCTCACTAATATTCAGTTGCCCAGGTAGCTTCTCATTATAGCAGCTAATGAGAGAACAGTGTTTAGGTCAGATCTTGCAAACTTTTCTCATGTAAGAAATTCCATGGAGCTGAATGTTCCTGTGGTGAAAAACTTTAGTGCCGTAGCAAAAAATTGCTAAAATGGTGATAAGAAGCTGAGATCTAAGAGGGATCATGGTGAGTAGTAGGTACAACAGAGGAGTTTCTTACTGAAGTAGAGCACTCCTGAATACACTGATGCCATATATATATATATATATATATATATGTTTCTTTTCTTTCTGAAGTGTCAGTGTTGAGGAGAAGATGCTGGATGCAGGAATAGTATCATCTGTTATGACATGTCTTACATTTTTGAAATATTAATTGGAAACAACTTTCCTGTGCTCCAGCTCCCCTATGTCATTTTTGCAATGTAATCAAACTGACAAATAGTGACAAACTTGGTAAACTAGCAAGATCAGAGGAAATTGTGCTAAGTGATTTAATTGATTACTCCTGCTGTTGATTCCCCCTGCAAAGAAAGTAAACAAAACCACTTCATTTTCTTCCTTTTCCAGACAGCTTAATTTTTTTCAGGACTAGTAATTCCCAGATCCTCCTGAATCATCCTAGAGATTCTAACTTGCATAATACGCAACTTGGGCAAGCTGCTAATTTATAATAGCACCTTTAAAATGAGACAGAGTCCATATTTTTAAAATCTCAGTAGTCTTCAACCAGTCAAATGTAATTATTTGTGAACTGCTAGAAGTGTCTAGTGCTGAGAGATAAAGGAATCCCTAAAAAAATGGAAGCCAATAAAAACAGATGATCTTTTAGGCATAACTATTGATCAGCCTCTTGCAGCTTATCAGCAATGTATGCTATAAAACCCACTACTTTGTTCTGAACTTTTCTTTAAAGAGAAGAAATCCTATTAAACCCCTCAGGGTAAAATAAGCAATAGAGAATTTCATACAATTTCAAGTGAGACATGAGAAGAGATTTTAGGAAAGTGGCAGTCAGTTTGCATTTTGCTAGTGTGTGTGTGTGTATATGTGTGTGAATGTGTTTTCCTTAAAAAATAAAAAAGATCTTCATCCAAAATAAGTTGAAGGAGGGACTGAAGCAGTCTTGGCAGCCTAGCTATTACCTACACATCTGTGTCACTATCAGAATGTGCTTTCATATCAATGCAATTCGAAAGCAAGGTAAAACTCTTGTAAGCAGCACCCTCTAAGATGAGGTTATTTGGTTATTTCTCCTCTGCAGATTGACTTCAGCCTAACAAGAGGTTTGCAGGAGCCAGAATCGCAGTCCCTTCCTCCAAGCAATGCCCAGGAAATGATCTGTGATATTCACTCCCCATGAAAAATGTGCTCACTGATGCTTCTCGCTGTGCTTTTCAGGCTGTCTCTGAAAGCGCGGCCTGAGGTGCCCTAAAATCTCGCTGCTCCTGCAAACCCTGCTCCCCCATCACTAAGTGCTGCGCGAGTTTTCTGTTTCACCAGAAACAGTGCAAAAGGGGGCTGGGGACACCCCTTGCCCGTTGCCGCTGTGCTCTGCGCTCCTGTGAGCGAGGCAAGCTTTGCATTTCAGCGCTACGCGGGGGACGCTGCCTCGCGCCGCCCCGCGAGGACACCCCATAAGTGTGGGGCGAGGAGGTGAGAAACGCCCCGCTGCGACCCGCTGCTCCGTGCCCGGAGCAAAGCTCTCCAAACTGCTCTCCAGGCCACCCTCTCGTTCAACAGCCGGAAGATTATTATTCCAACAGGTCTATTACTGTGCTGATTTTGCCATGAAAGATGGTATGAAAATGAGCGTTGCCCATTGTGTTTTGCTGGAACAAAATGAGAAAAGCCTCAGAGGTGGTTTCTAGCTGTGCAAGGCAGCACACTGAAATGTGCTGCGTACCCATCCGAGCATTAGCAATAGAAAAAGCTTCCCAGTAATCCTAATTTATCACTCTTCCGATGAGAAGTGGAATGACACCAGACCAAATTCTGCTCCTGCCCAAAGAATGGGGAGGCACCTCAAAATAACCCTCCCTTCCGGTGGTGCCACTCTGGATTGAGACGAGAGCAAATGAGTGTCAAATTCAGTTCGTTTTCTTTCTGTCTGTTAGCCACAAGAGACAAACAAATTAAGTCTTGTCCAAGCAGCAGCCACCGACTGTGCTATTGTACTGAATTGCTGTGTTCTTCATAGGACCCGTGATCGGCACTGTGATGTTTCTCCCGTCAAATATCCAAAATCATAAGTAGCTTTTGAAAATGCAGGCCTCCAAATGTTGCTGGAGCTGAGGCAGTTCTTCTTGTACTATTAAATAAAAAGGCATTTTTCATTAAGATGGAAATTCTGCCCCTGCTGAAATCAATGGCAAGATTTCTGCTGGCTGACTGGTGCCTGGATTCCCTCATCCATATTTTAATGGCTTTGCTGCTCATTCTCCAGGGGAAAAGGGAAACTTTGGGGGAAAATTAAATTTGTCTTTCCAAGTAATTCTCATTCCTTCTAGCTAGTAGAAAATCTGAGTGTATATCTCGTTTATATGGTGTGCTCTTACCCAAAGAAATATGGGGGGAAGAATGGAACAGAGTCCCTTCCTACTGCTTAACCTGCAGTTATGCTTTCAAAGCCAGCAAACCCATGATCTTAATTGAATGAATAATGTTTTTCCACTATTCTTGATCTTCTGTAAATTAATTACTAATTGTTTTCAGTGGCACCCATCTGTGACAAGCATGATTAGGAGATTGAGTCAATTATGAGATCACTCTGAATTCTCCCCAAATGCAACACAAGTGAGGGAACAGCTGTTGTGGTAGGTTTTCTAGTGTGTGCTTAAAAGGGTTTGCAGCTACTTTATGTCCCCAGGTGAGCAGGCGTACAGTGTGAATCCTGCTCCTGTGAATCACATTGTGCTTATCAATTGTTTATTGCTTGACTTGCTGAGTAGATGAAGCTCCCTTAGTCTCTTTTGTCCTCAGAGCCTTGCTAACATTATATAGACACTTCTGGCTTTTAGGTCGCCCTGCTTTCAGATTCTGTTTTTTTTTTTTTTTTTTTCCCCTGGCTTTTCCTGAATTCCAGTCTCCTGAAGGGCACTTTTTCCTTTAAGGTCTCCTTTCTGTCTTGCACAATGGGATGACTGTAGATACCACATCTGGAAAGGAACAAATTCTGAACTGCTCATCACCTTGGGAAGATGTACTAAAAAGCTCTTGAGAGCAAACTGTAGAGAGAAATTGGCAACTGCAGAGCTGATGCAACTGTGTGGGGACTATGAGGATACCGGGTTTTGGAAAACATATTGTTTTCAGAAATAAACAGCTGCAGAAGTGGGATATTTTTGGTAATATACTGAATGTTTTTGCCCACTGGTGTGCTCTGTAATGCTTTCATCCCGAGAAAACAGCCAGGAAATTGTTCAGTAAACAGGCTTGTTTGGAATAATGCAGTTTCTCTGATCCTGTGGAAGTGCGCTGGTGCTCTGTTTTCCTTGCAAGTGTGCACAACATCCCCCACCACACAGCTCTGTTTAAGATCCGTGATTGCAGCAGGCAGCTGAGAGCCAGACTCCCACCTGGAAAAAAGCAACAGAGGTGCCATGATTTTAATGGGTGGCTGCTGAGCCACACCACTCCAGCATCCAGGCCCTTCATCCTGGGATACAATGATTACAGCTAACAATTAGGTTTCCTCATCTCCACCAGACCCATTCTGTCATCTATTTTTAGTGCTCCTTAAATGATAGAGCAGTAGGCTGTCTGCACCCTCAAAAGCTATCCAGAAGTCATTTCCCTATGGTGTTCCTATCAAGGAATAGTCATTCCTATTTTCAGTCTTGCCATCTGGCTATAAAAAAAATACCTAGTTTGTATTTGTAATCATTTTTTAGTGGGGAGAAAATAGATCTTCCAACATCTTTATATTTCAGAGAGCCTTGGCTGTGTCTCTATTTCTTTATGAAGACCCACTTTGGAGCAGGTGGGAAACCTGTAACAAAGTGGGTTAATAACGGGACTTTGCGAAAGAACAAAAGTCCAGAGCTGTTTGTGTAGCCCATCTCTGGAGGGGAAACACATTGATTTCCGAGAGCGAGCGCCCTGCGCCAGGCACGCTGTGTTAATCACAGCACAGCTGGCACCAGGCGGGTCCACAGGCAATCTGCGGTTCGGCCTCGTACAAGCCGGCGTGGACACTTTCTTCCTACCTCTCTGGAGATGCCGGTGCTTTTAACACACATTGTAAGCTCCTAATTTTGATAATGTGATTATATAAAGTAAAAAGAGCTAGAGAGCCAATCCCTGGGAAAATATTTTTAAAGCACTTTAGCAACTTACGGTTTGTAATTTGCTTTAGTGACAGCTTAAAAAGGGAAAGGGGACTGTTTCGAATGTACTGAACTCGGGGTTGATCTTTATAACTGCTGGTGCTGGGAAGTACAAGCACAATCTTTTCTGGCGGAGCTAAGCATAAAATATGCTAGGAAAATATGGAGTTGACATAGAAATTCTGTGAACAAACTTCTGCTTTGTTCTTTTCAGATGTCTGGAGCCCTTATTCAGAACTGTATGTGGGGTGAATGCACCTGAGGGGCTGCTAGAGTTTTCTGGAAACAAAGTGATTTGTTTTTATTTATTCTCGGCTAAGAATAGCTGGGGAGTGAGGAAGGGTATCTGTTTATATTACAGGCACACTCCAGTGTAAACCATTTTTCTGCTTTGATCAGAGCAACCGATTCCTCCCAAACCACTGTGGGCAGGATGTCAAGGTGAGGAGATGGGAATAGGTGGCTCAAGTGCCTCATAAAGCAACAGCTCCAGCAAACTACTGCAACAAATGCACGGGCTGCCCTAGCCTCCTCCCCGGCCTTGAGAGGAAAGGGTGGCACGGGATCTGAGCAAATCTGAGAATCCCTCCTTAATGCATTTCTCCTAGTAGACACATCAGTCCTGTGAGCACGCTGGCTCGCTGGAAGAGCAATAAAGCCAGGATCTTCCACGAAGCACCGAGTGCCAGGAAGCGAGCCCCGCTGGCTGGGGTATCTAATAATGTTTGATCTTCTGCACAGGACCTGCCCAGGGCACTGAACAGCCGAGCCGCGGCCAGCGCAGTTGGCTGCAGCCCCGCGTATGAAAGGGTTTGCACGGAAACCCGAACGGCAGCACGGGGAGCTGCCACCACGAGCACAGCGCTCTTACCGCGCGCGGCAGCAGAGCACAGACGCATTTTACCAGCATAAAAAGGGCTCTGCTGGATTTTCTGTAGCGCTGCCTGCATCTTGCTGTTTTATTGATGAGTGTCAGTGGCAGAATCTGTGTGTTGATGTAATGGGTGGCAGGAAGTCATGGGAAGGAAGGGCTTGGGAGAAAAAACGAGGAAAAAAAATTGCCTGGCTCTCATCAAAACAGCTTTTTGAGGCAGGTGACAAAAAATGCCAAGAGGGATGTGCACCACAGAGCTACTGCCTTTTTGGTGGTAAAATAAGCCATCCACTATCATGCTAAAAACCCAGGGGCTTCAGAACTGTGGTTACCAAGGAAGAGAGAGAGAAGATGACCTGATGCCTGGTAAAGTAGGAAGATGAGTAGTTCAGACAAACATGGAAACAAGATAATGGGAGGAATTATATCTGAAAAGATTTGTATGAACAAGAGCAAATGCTACCACCAAAGGAGGGGGTTGCTCCAATACAGAAGAATGAAGTTGATCTGTTTCGGGGGGAAGGAGTATCAAAGCAGATTTAATTTCATGTTTCAGGAGACTGCTGTTCTCCTGGGAAAATTGTCCCTTGCCAGTCCTTGGGCATTTCCAGATAGCTACCTCCAACAGAAGAGGAAGAAATGAAAACCTGAAGCATGTTTAAATCATCTCAGTGATGAAACAGATCTTTAAAATACTGAGAACCATTCACAGAAAAGTAAACCTGTGAGCAGTAATCATCAAATATTGTTGTTCTAGATCAGTCATGCACGGGTTTATCTCGTTCCTTGTACCCCCAAGAGTTTTCCAGGGCTAAGCAGTGAATGACAAGGGAAAAGCATTAAAGCTTTTGCTGGAGGATTAAGTTTATGAAAAACAGGACGCATCAGAGCAGTGACAGAAAAGCCTGGTGACACAACTGGAACAAGCATTGAGGAAAAGACACAGAGAACTCCTGGACTCCTGGACGCATGAACAAAGTTTGGTCCATGAACTTGTCTTCTGTTGTTGTTTGTTTTTTGTTATGCTAGAGGAAATGCAGTCTGTTTATATTCTCTGGAAATTGCTTAGATTACATCACAGATAGCAGACTGGTGATAACATTTCTTCCAAAGTGGGGAAGTGGAGGGAAAGCTGTGAGTTCTGATATCTTTGACTTACAACACAGGACAGAGCATGCAGCCAGAGCTAATAAGACAGAGGAAGAAGTATACGGTAAAAGTATCATCATGACAAATGAGATCTGGATCTTACGTGATAGCTCACATCCAGTTAAAATAACAACAAAATGAGTTTGATGGTTGGTGATTTTTTTTCTCTCTTCTCTGAACAAATAACTGTCTGATTTCTCGTGAGGAGCCAGAGAGAAGTGGGTAGCTATAGGGGAAACTTCAGCTGCACAGAAATCCTCAATCTAGAGAAGTGGTTAAGCCCTCATGACTGTAGCGTGACCTGATATTGTAGTGAGGGGAGTAGCACTTGAGCCTGCTATCTGAGCACCTCCCTCTAGTGGCATGGTTAAAGCCGTCTGCTGCTGAGAAGGAAGCTGGTCATTGTTAAATTAAAAGATTAAAAATGTTCTGAGAGAAAGCTGAGAGAAAGCACCAGAGAAAGGAAGTTGCAGCAGCACTAGCAGGGCCAAGTGTATCTCCAAATAGGTGCCCTAATATTGTAGGGATGCTTATCACACACCTTTTCAGAGAAAGCTCCTTATCTTTTCCCTTCTAGGCTCCTCACCAGCTCTTTAGTATCTGTTTCCCCAGGGAAAAAGATAGGAAATCAAACAGGGAGGCAAAGTCATCTTTGTGTCAACTGCAATCCCTGCCTGCCCTCACAGATTTACATCCAATAGTACAGCAGTGAGCTGCTCTCCAAAGGTGTATACCATACCTAGCATGTAGAGATAAGAACAGATAGTGTGAGTGGAGAAGCAGAAGGAGGGTAAGAAAACAAACTAAAACCCAAATCATATCTAGTATAATCGAGGTTTCTGTGGTTTAGCCAGCTTAAAGGTGGTGGTAATTTACCAGATAACTTGCTTACTCCAAACAATTTTAACAGCTCAATCCAAAACATGGTAGGGGGAAATGAGCAAATTATCTTGATTATAAACTTAAAAAGAGTTTTAACTCTATCAATAGAAAGCATCACTATTGCTTCCTTGAGGAGTGTCTTGCTCTCTAGCGATGCCTGCTCTGTACTGATGACCCCGGGATAGTAATCTGTACTCCACAGTGTTGTTCCTTAAAAGTGCTGGTGTTATGAGCAGTTTGGGTGAGCAGGCTTGATTTGTTTCTCATGTTCTGGATGCAAAATCCTGCCAGTATTTGCTGTATTCTCTCTCTTTGGATCCTTCTATAAATCATGCATGGCGTGCGATCATGACACTCCGTTTCCTGAGAAATGGAGTCAGAATTGATAAGCCAATTAACAAACGCTAGAGAGAGCTGCCTTCTTGATGCTCTTATACCGCACAAATAGTTGCAGCTGAGGATCACAGTGCTTATTTTATTGTAAATCGTTAGTCATTATTGCTTGTGGTGAAGCCTTTGACAGCTTGCTTTGCGCGGTGTGGCAGAATATGCCACTGGATGACAAAGCAAACATATGTTCCAAGATCTGTGCAAGATGCTAACTGCAACAGGGCACAAGGACAGGTGTGGGAATAGGATGTCGTAAGCTACTTCTGGCGACACAAGGTCCATTCAAACTCCCATAGGTCTTGTATTTCATTTACTTTTGTGCAGATATTCTATAATTCTATCACAGATGGGCATGAGGGGAGAAAGCAGAATTGGCAGCGTTTTATGATATTTTATACTACTGCAAGACAGTGGGGAACTCTGGTTCATAAAGTCAATCCACATTAAAGTTTCTTCCCTTTGAATGCTCACAGCCAGAGCAGAGGTTCTGTCATCCTGTTCCTCCATCTGCACACCAGTTCCAAGTGAATCAGCTGCACTGGCGGACAGTGAGGAGAGTAAGTGCTTCTGCAAAACAGCTTTTTAAAGAAAACCTTCAAAATTAAAGCACGGCCATCTGTCAGGGTAAAACGTAGATATGCTTTTCACCTTCAGAGAGCTTTACCGAGATCGCCTAATTAATCCCTGTGACACAATAGGCTTGATTTTCCCCAATTTAGATTGTGAAGTCAGCAGGAGCATCTCATATCCTGAGGCAGGAATTTAGGTTCCCCGTGAGGCAGGCAAATTGCCATCCTTTTGTCGTACACAACAACATTTTCAAGTGGGGGTATTTAGTCAGACACTGCTAGCCCTACTTAAGCACTTAGGGCTAATGAAAGGCTTTTTTTTTTTTTTTTTTCCCCTCACAACTGCTGCACATCCAGGCGCTTCTACTGACTTATAAATACTGAATGTCCAACTTGACTAGGAGCTGCAGGTGTCCAGAGCTTTGAATATTAGGCCATTAAAAAGGGTGCAAATTAGAGCTATGTGAGGAAGGTACCCATCAGTTTGGTAGCTGAACTGGAAAATATTTTCAATGTTTTAAATATTTTTGAGCTGATCTGGAAAAAGCTTTTCTTTTAGTCAAAAGGAACTTCTGCTTGTTCGTGCCTCTTTTTTATTTTAGGTAGAATAAAAATGTGTATTTCATTTTCTGCAGTGCTTCAAAAAACAGGAACTTTGGGTAGCTTAAGTCTCAAAAGGTCTTGAGATTTGTACTGTCTTGTCATTTAGAAATGGTAGGTTAAAGCCTTTGACTTTTTCAGAAGAAACCACTTTTTGACTTAAAGTACTCATTAAGTCTGATATGAATATATGAACAGTTCTTGTTGGCTCAGAACTTCACATTTCAGCAAATAAACCACTCTCCTGTCCCTCACTGCAGATCTGGGAACTGAACTAGTGAGCTTTGTGGAGTGATGGTGGTTCTCTAAACGCAAGACACAAATTCGAACTCTGCTGATTTGTGTTGGGAGGGGGTTCCAGGATTGCAGCCTCCAGCCACCCACCTCGCCCCTTTGCTGGAGGTCACTTAGCAACAACTATGGACTATTTGCTGCGGAGCCACTGCAGCTTGCAGGCTGGATTTGCAGTTTGGGGGTATGCTGAAGCCTGAGGCTAATGCTTCATGGCCTGGGCTAGCCTGATGGCTGAGCCCTTTGCAAATGCTGTCCCCCTTCCAATGCCATCTGGGGAGGACACCTGTCCCCTCCCCACTGCCTGCTGGCTCCAAAGAGACAATCAGAGATAGATCCAGCTGGTGAGGATAAGCCTCCTAATCACAGCCTCATAAGCACCAGCTCAGAGAGGACCTGGTGGGCCTGATGAGCACCTGAGCCACTTCCAACCACCTCCTTGGATGGGTACTGTAGTTGAGGTGCCCTCGGTGCCCATGTACATGTCCCCTGTCCAGCATCCATGGGCTGAAAATTCACCACTACAGTTTCGTCACGTTGGAGTGTTTAAAACACAGGCATGCTTACTTTAACTCCTGTGCTTTCCAAGACCCCAACAAATGCCCTACTTAGAGCAAGCAGGCCTAAGGGAAAGAACAAATGAAAACAGACAGAGGTGAGAACTATTTAAAATGGGGTAAGTATGAGAAATGTGATGCAGTGGTGGCAGCACGCCATCAATGAAAAATATGTATGAAGGCATGACTTCCTCAAGGCCTAGTTGTTATAAAATGGACAGTATTTTGAGCTATAGAATACGATGAGCATAGCAAAAGGGGAAAAACACAAAAGGAGGCATGAAAAATGGATGATGTAAGTACATAAAGAAACTGCATCAACATAGGAGGATATGAAAACAGTGAATCACCTCAATAAGGTTATAATACAACAGGATGTTACCTAAATGACCTTTACCTCAGCTTTCTAGGATTACTATAAACCAATATAGTGTTCAGCAATTATGTGAATAAAACACAGTATTTAAAGTCTTATAATGTCTCTGAAGAGCCATTTACATTAAAGTGTGTTGTTTTGAAAATTGCAGCCCATTTTCCTATGTGTTTGTTCTAAACGAATGTTATTTAGGCTACCATTTGATCTAAAGAATACACGTTCAAAAGTTAGGACTTTCTGAACAATTCTTCATAACCAGCTCTGAAGCCTCATGAATTTTTTTGGCATGGAAAGTCGTTTTCAGCCATAAGCATTATACTCTTCAAGAGATGTGCAAAATAAAATCTGACAGCAGGGCAAAACATAGGCAAAGTGACTTTCCATAATAATGGAATAATAAATGCAGAAGGAGGAAAGGCTAAGTACAAATACTGAAATGCATTCACAAGTGCATTCGTATCACTTGGGCAGCTGTTACTCACGAGGAGTATCACTTGCTCATGCAAATTCATTCAGCGAAGCATTTAAAGTCAATCACCGTCCTGGTAGAGTGGACAGCCAGTGTAACTCTGGATATTGAATTTGCTACTTTGCTGTCAGCAATTACTGCTTGTCGATTAATATTATGAAAGGATTAAAACGGACGATAGAAGGAACAGTCTGTTATTTGCAGCAAGACAGTCACAAATCTGTCAAAAGTGTTGTAAGTCCTAGGGATGGTTTCCTAGTGCAACAGCATCCTCCTTGTTTCAAGGTGGGATAGGAGAACTTGACTCTGATTAATAGGAAATTTGCTTTGTTGTTGCAGATGCATGTTGAAGATGTGTATTGCATTGCTTTGGTTCCATTCTGTGTTCTTTTTTGTTTTGCCCGCGTGTTAAACTTAGTCTTGGAGAAAGGATGGCATTTACCATGAATTCATGTCACGTGTAACTTTCTTGCTAGTCGAAGTCTCTGTAGCCTATTGCAATATAAATAGCATGACTGGTTCAGAAAGGATGGAGCTGTTTTTTAATAAAGATGTGCAAGAGTACTTGATGTGGTTTTGCACCTTTCAAGCCTCAACTACACGTATAGGACAGCTGCTAAGTGCATGAAAATGGGACACTTCTATCAAATATTAATCTATACAGAACACAAGGTGGCTGGAAAACTGGTAATGATAAGGAAGGTTTGAAGTCTTCTGGGAAGTGAGAAGCCCCTAAGTAGGAATGGTTCATGTGGTGTCCAGTAATGTTACTACCAATCAAACAGGGTGGCAGACTGCCTAAAGAAGTAGAAACCTCGATCAAAATGCAGTTAGTTCTTTACAAGGCTATTATTAGTAATAACTCTGCTGCAGTTGTCTCAGGAGACTCGAAAATGGAGCTGTAATATACTGGTCAAATACACAGAGAAAAATTCTGTGCCTTTAAGACAGTATAATTTAAACTGCTAAGCAAGAAACGAGAGAGAGAAAAAGAAAGTGAGAAAAAAAAGTAAAACAGAAAGCAGTGAAAGAAAGAAAGAGATGGAAGGAAGGAGGCAAGGTAAAAAATAGATGTCCAAAGACAATTTGATTCACCCACAGCTGTATGGTGGATTAAAGGCCCACAGCTAAGTCAAAACTCAAGAGTCCCAATTCCCTACTGCCACCCTCTAGGCCCTTCATGAGAAGAAAAACCAGACAAACATTAAAATGAAAGGATATCGTATCTATCCTTAAATGTGGTTGGAACAAGTGGGAGGTTTTATTATAAACCTTAATCTGATGCAGATAAAAGGGATCTCTGCATTAGTGGCAGGGAAAACATGACATGTCGCAAACAACTTTGTTAGGTCTCTAAAGGGTGATTAAAATTCCTCTAGCGCCTTCTCCGAAGGCTTCTTGCAGTGTCTCTTCTTTTAGCAAAGTCCTGCCAGGCATCTGAGCTGGAAGAACGGGAATTGGCTCGTCACCGCCGTTAGTTATCCCCTCCCCACCGCGCTGCGGATCCGCAGCTGGCGCTGCGCACAGCGAGGTGGGCAAGCTCCCACGGGCAGTGATGTGCCTGCGCCGTGAGCAGCCTGCAGCCTGTAAGAAAGCATGTTTTTCATGCTTTCCTGTGACTATTGCCCATCTTCTCTTATTACAGGGCACAGCAGGAAGCAGTTTAAAAAGACTGATAAAGAGCTTCCCCTTCCCTAGGTCAAGCACCAACCGCTTTGCTTCATCATTTTGGGGGGGGTATAATGCTATTCTTATCAACAGAGAGGTTTCTGCTCATTTTCCCATGAGTGCTGGACTGAGCCCTGTGAGGAGAGAGTGAAAAATACACTTACCAAGCCTCTCCTTCTATTGGCAGCAGTGCTGCAGTAAACTTCTCTCTCCATTAAAATCTTCTGCACAGATTCTCTGTGCAATGAGAACTGTGCAGGTTGCTTGTTACTCAAACAGGTGCAAATAACTTCTTGTCAAAATTGTTTAGACAAAAGTTATAAATTGATACCACTGAGGTTGCTTCATGTGGCAGACTGTAGAACTTCCTTAGATTTCTGTTTCAGGTTATAAAGATAAGTTTTAGCTTGCACCAGTATCTTACAAAAACACCTGGTTTGACTTAAACATTTCATGTCAAGACCAACTTAGCTAACCACTGGGCAGCTCCAGGGACTATCTGTTTCACTGAAACAAGAGAGCTGTGTTTCTATGCGCAGGTTGCTTAGCTTCAATAACCAGTTGTTGGGTTTTTACACTTGCCAAACTTTCAGCTCTTCCTAAGCTTTTCTCCTTCAGATAGTAGCAGAGTGTGGTGAAATTGCTTCTAGGTGTTATTCCTCATGTACTCCTGAAGAGCTCTTTTATAGGCATGCTAAAAATGTAGAAGACCAAGTAGATAAAAGTGAAATAGTTTGCAGAGATGTGTTTTTCTTTATAGAAAAACAGCAGGTTAATTACCTGAAATCTGTGAGAGTAGCTCTTGACCTCTTCATTTTCCCACTTGTACACAGTTCGATTTCCTAACTGAGGTGATGATTACAGGAGTTATAAATGTGCAGTCTTAACTTTTGACAAATTATTTTTCTGTAAATCTATGTTCAGGTAAGATATGAATAAACCATAAATCGCCTTTGAACTATTTGCTAGAATAGGGTTGTTCTTAGGGTAATTAAAACATATTTTGTGCACAATTTAGGTATTTCTCTTTAAATGGCTATTCTGTAAATGCCATAATCTTCCCCACAGCATGTGTTATATACCAATGTATGTACAGCAGATTTACAATGTGAATAGATATGCCGAAACTGAGTCAAAATAATCCTTATATCATACTTACCTTGTATAAAACTCCTTCACTTAATGTTCATACATATATACGTATATAAAATCAAACTGACAACTGTAATTTAGAGATTTAAGTATAGCGCTGTAAGCATATTGCAGCTTAGAAAAATGAGCTTGAATTCTTTGATACAGTCCATTTTTATTGATGTCATTGTTCACGAATTTAGGTCAGATTTTCAAGACCTATTTAAAAATATCTAATAGACTATACAAACAAATGCTTGCCTGCCTGCATACATACACAAAATGTTTTCTATCAAACAGAATAGACAGCTAGCATTGTCAAAGTAAAGAAAAATGTATCTTTGACCTCTAAAAAATCAAAATATCATAGTACCCCAATATTTTGTTTTCATATAGCTGCTGTTTTATATGTTAATGTGCTTTAATGGTTACAACCATGGTTCTGCAGGTTTATTAAGGTGGGTGTGATGAATGGTATCTTGGATTATAGGCGCCAAAGGATGGTTTTTGACCAAAGTGCTATGACAAACCATCCTTCTTAAAATGCTGCCAGGAGCTCTTTCACCTAAGAATTGAAGATTTTTATTGTCAGAATTGATCAATGGCTTTGAATGCTCTCTGCAGTTTTGGTGTAGAGAAGTTGAGGTTTCTCCAAACCTGGTTTCAACAGGTGATTAGCACCTGCTGGGGCATCCTGAAAGAGGCTTCTCAGTAGAGTTGAGTCTTCAAAAGCAAGATTCCTTCCGGAAAGTTGATTTTTTTTTTTTTTTCAGGTTGCTGATGAAATAGGCACACAAATTAAAATGCTCATACTTCGTGTTTTCTGTTCCCGCACTCCCTCTTCTGGCTTTCGAGAATTGCTTAGCAAACATCTGAAGCCCACATCACAGGCACCGCTCCAGTACAGAACATCAGTTGTGAGGATAACACTTGCACACACCAAAACTTCTGTGTATGTGTATTTCAAGACCATGGGACTTCTGGATAACAAAAACCCTACTGTTAGTGGGTTTGCACTTTGTCTGTGCATAAACAGAAGGCTTCACTAAGTTTCTAGCTTACTGTCTCTCATTTATGTTACAATAGAATTAAGTTTAATGAGTGATGTAGTTAGATTTCTCCCCATAAACCAGCATTTTTTTTTCACACATTTTATTCTAAGTTGTAACAACAATTGCAAGTAAACATTCACATGCACTCTTTATTTCCAACCATTGTGGTAATACACAACAGAAAGCAATTTAAATGATTTTCATGGCTGAGCATAAAAGAGAAAAAGTAACAATGTAATGATTTACAGTTTGCATTTAAAATATTGTTCATCATCATTAGTATTCTTCCAAAAAGCTTCCCTACCACTCTATATATGTGCATTTAACTTCACAAATGAAGCTAAGCCCCCATATAAGTATCTTGGAACCCAACCTGAGTTAGTATCGGGAAATGAGGTAAGCAAAAGCTTCTTGCACATGTTAAGTTATATTTACAGTGCCCTTTTGTAAGCTGTCAACATTTCCTGCTTCCATTTCCAACACCAAAATCCAAGCAGCCATATTTGTTCAAAAAAATCTCAGTGTCACCAAAGGAGTCTGAATGCCAAACAAACAGCCTTTTACTTGGTGTTGCTACTGTCTCTCTTCCAGCAAGCCCTAAGCTCTTCAGTTAGCTTGAGAACTGTCTTCTCTTGTAAGAAGAGCTCTATTCTCTATGTGCGTCTTACGTTCAGCTCTCGAGTTCTGCCTTAATACAGGAGGGGAAAAAGGTGCTTTAAAATGTGCACCAAGTATAGCAACCAACGCAACTCCGTTAAAACCACCAAGTCCAAACTTCTCCACAGATTTTGTCACTGGTGAGGACACTTAAGCACAGTGGCGTTATGGAAATGCTCCTTGGTTGTGAGGAATTCCTGCCATAGGGAAGTTTCAGGCTCCTGGGCTGAGCTGTTTCCCACCCTGATCCTCACTGCTTTCCCCTGCACTGATTCCCCCGCCCGCGGGGTGCTGGAGGAAGGGGCGAGCAGGCGATGTCCCTGTGCAGTAGCTACAGTAACGGGTGGCCCAGGTGAGCCTCGCCATTCCACAGCTCGGGTCTGGCCTATTGCTGACACGGGCGCGTTACCGCCTGAGTGGAAAGTTGAGTCTCCGCTTCCTGCGCTGGAAAACCCCGCCAGCTCCGCTCCGCGTAAAACCAACCAAGCCGCTGCGGTGCTTTCGGGGCAATGAGCTGGCGCAGAGCAGCCGGTGCTGTGGCCTGCAGACCCCGGTGTTGCAGGAGAGAGATTTATAGGAAATTGCTGGGGATTCCCAACTCAGGCAAAGTTGGTTGCAAGGTCACAGAAGAGAGTTTTGGCCTTCGTGTATCAAGGCATAGCTGACAAATTGTAAATGCTGTCGGAGCACAGAGTAAAGAAGTTGCTGTAGCAAAGCGGTGTTACACAGCTGGTCTATCTACCCTTTCCTATTGGAATCAAAGGGAGACGTGTGGGCGCGTGGAAACCTTATGCAGGCTGAAGAAAAAGACCTTGGTGTCGTGGCAGCTGAAGCTAACACCTGCAGTAGTTGCAGACCAGGTCCGCAGTGGCTGAAAAACACTTTGACAGCACCTGGTGTCCCACATCAAGCCCAGTCTGCACAGCAGCACTGGGTTAAGGTGATTTAGCGGGG
>VZSV01000066.1:3733475-3743817 GCA_013398735.1 Nothocercus julius | reverse complement strand
GCGAGTGCGGGGCCGGCCGCCGCCGGGGGCGACCTCAACTTTGCAGCAAGTGCATCCCGGCTGCCGCCGCCTGCCCCTCGGGGCGCCCCGCTTCCTCCTCCTCCTCCCCCGCCGGTGTCGCCTGTCGCGACTCGGTGGGATGGGAGCGCCGGTGCCGCGGGGACATTGCGGCCCGGCTTGCGGCCGCTGCCGAGTTTATTCTGAATATCCCTTTTTATTATTACTTTTTTTGTTTTTCCTCCTTGCAGAGTTAATACAAACGGCCAGTTCTCCTCCTTGGGAATGCTATAAAATAAATACAGGAGTTCCGGGGAGGAAAAAAATAAAAAAAAAAAGAGAGAAATAACAGTGAGTACCTCTCGCAGCGGCAGCGTCTGCTGCTAACTTTGCACGAATGCCTCGCAACCTGCCAAGGCTCCGACTGTGCAGCAAACACTCGATAGCGCCAACGATAACAGCGGCGCAGGAAGCGCACCATGTGTTAATTGCCTCAGTATAAACATGGTTGCCTCAAAGCTGCGTTTCGTGATACAGCATTTATGGTGTAATTTCAGCAGGGGATGTTTTGGAGCGTGTTTCTGTGCAAATGGTTTTCCTCCTACTTTTGTCCCTCAGCTGATGGGTTGCCCTGTATTAAAAATACATGGGTCTCTTGGGAAGGGGGGGGGGAAGATTGAGTCAGAGCTGTGCAGAAGTTCTGTGTTTGTGACCAAGGAGTTCGTTGCCTCTTCTTCCCCTTTGCTGTTCTCCTTCCCCTCATGCACAAATGCGTGCACGCCATCGCCTCTTACCCCTTATGTAATCATGTAGACATCTATGGATCATTCATTGTTCATGTTGCTTCCATTCTTTGCATGTCATCCCTCCTTGATTGAGTGGCTTATGGGGAGTATTAGGCTGTAAAGAAAAATTTATTTTAATTTTCATGAAGTCCTTTGAGCTGCAAATTTGATTTCTGAAGGTTTTAATTCCCTAATTCCCCCTTTCTTTTCTTTTTCTGAAGAGGTAGAGGTAAGTGCTAGGGACCCAATCTGTCCAGTAACAAGATGGGAAAGAGGAAAAGCAGTGGTGTCGATTTCCCGGTTAATGTCCCCCTTGTGTACTCTTAGGGGACTATCCGTAACATGTGTTTCATAAAGCTACTAAACATATTGCAGGGACTTTTGAAATGCAGCATTCGGAAAGAACAAAGATTAGAGTGGCTAAATCAGCAAAGTAACGCAGAACAGATATTGCTGAAGATACTGCAGTCAGTCTTCTGAGCAGTGTGTGATTTGATCTGTTTAGAAGTGTATCTAGCTGGTGGTTCATTCATGACAGAGAGGTTGCATCTTTAGATGGGTAGCTGCTTTTCTTTGGTTGTTTTGTAACCCCTATGAAACTCGCTGTGCGCTTGTCTTCTCTGTGGCTTGCAATGTGGATAGGAGAGTCATTGCCTGAATTTTCCTATGAGGAAGATGGAGGGAATGAACAGGTTGCTACCCATTAATGTTTTTGACGTGTCACGGAAACGTAATGGATTTAAAACTCAAATGGATTTATTTATATTTACCTGCATATTCTGTAACAGTTTTTTTTGTGATCTCTGAAAGCACCTGCCGTTCAGTGGTCATTTATAAGATTAGCAGACATTATGCCTTAAAACAAACACTTCTGTTCTCTCCCTGTTCTCTGCCCCTGCGCCTGAGTGTTAACACAAAACTTGCTTCCCTGTGCCTCAAGGTGTAACTGTTCCTGAAACACAGCTATGTGCGTTATACTTCCTGACAGCAATACCCTTGTGCAGCGGATTGCAGAGCAAGAGTAACGTAGCGCTCCACCCTTCCTTCCGTGCTTTGTTTTTTCCTACCTAGTAGAAGTCTCTCTGATTTTAAGGTTTTTTGGGCTCAGGGACTTTCTTTCGCGCAGTGTCCAGGCTGTGAAGGGATGTTGGACGATGAGTCCGTGTTCTCCATGCTGACATGCAGGCAACAGAGCTTGCACATGACAAGTGTGGTTTGCTGCTGCTGATACTGCAGGCAGATGCAATATGTGATGGAGTGAGAGGCTAGGGACTGTACAGACTTAGGGGTAATCCGGAAAAGATTTCCACAGAGCTGTGCCACTGCACCTACGCACTGACATGCGGTGTCCGCCTGTTCCTATATCAGGCCCCTGTATGTATAGACTGCCAGCCATGAGTTTTGTAATTCTGTGATTTTGTTCATTTGGGTATTTGTTTGGGATTTTGATGAGGCTATCAAGTATAATTTTCCTCCTCAGCTGAGGCCTTGCTACCACTTGATTTTTCAGGTTCCTGGAAATGAATCATCCCTTTATAGTATAGAAGCCCTCTTTGTCATGCTTTTGCCATATGCAGTATGTCCTTATATTAAGAGCAGTTTGTTTATTTCCCTGCACAGTTATGCCAAGGTCTGGTAAAATTTCTTCTCTGCAGTGCCTCTGTCCTGTTTGAAGGCTCAACTTTGAGGCAGCAGGAGTTGGGCTAGTTTCCCTCCCGTGTTCCCTCACTAGCCCTATTAAAGATGAGATGCTGGAAAGCTGTTCTTTTGTGATGAAGAAGTATTTGTGGTTTTAACACCTAGAAATTAGAGCAGGCCTAGCAGGTTGCTTTGTAGTGGCCATCAAACCACTATTCAGTAATGCCTGTGCTGTATCTTTAAAGGAGTTCTCTGCCTTGAATGAGTTTTTGAACAAGGTTCTTGTATTCGTGGCAAAAGCGGAACGTGCCAAGTACATGTTGTTAAACTTGTGTCAGTTTAACAGAGCAACTGTTTAAAGGATTTCAGATAATTTTTCCTTCAGATAATTTTCCTTCTACTTGAGTCAGTCACTTTTTTTTTTTTTTTTTCTTTTCTCTCCCCACCTCTCCAAATATGACTCTGGAAAAGAAGAGAAAGAGAAGCTAAAGGCAATTGGCAGAAGCCAGTATGTTGGCAGGCATTTGATAGCATGGATTACAAGAGGTGATAATGTATAAGTGACACTTAAAACAAACTGTGTACATATGGTGTTACAGATTCACATTTAAGAGATGAATGGAAGAATAATCACCAAATTGTGAAGCTGCCTTTCAGTCAGCTCTTCTATATCAAGCTATTTGCAAGGATTTAGTTTTGTGGTGTGATCTCTCATTATTGCAAGTGTTACGAGATAGGAAAGGGTGACTGCAGGATAATGGCACAGCCTTCCTGTGCTAGTTTCCTCAGCTTTCTGATTGATGTTGCCATTTAAGAGCAACATTAATGACAGCATATGCCAGAGGGGATAGCTAATGTTTCCTCTCCTCTCGGGTTCAGGTCTGATGGATGCAAACTTACTGACTCGTGTCACATACGTGTTAGCCCCAGGTAAGCCGCTGATTTCTCAAACTGGGGAGTCAATTGGTTTGTAGAGCGCATCGTTACGGTTAAGAGCAGGGTGGACGGCAATTCACATAGTGCTTGTTTGCAAGGAGTTAAAAACACTTCATGGATTTCTTGTGAAGAAGTTTGGAAGCCACTTCTGTTGGGCCTAAAAACTTTTGTAGGGGAATCTCTATATGCAAGTACAGTAGTTCTAGTGCACTTCTTGTGAGCAGCCTTTGGGGCTTTTCAGATAGTGGAATAACCCACCTGGAGATGTTGTCATTCACATGTGACAAGTAGACTGTTCCTAGTACTTTTGAGAACGTAAGTCCCCTTTGCTTCCTGATGCTTCTGCTGTGCTCTGTTACAGTAACGCAGCACTGCACAGCTCCACAGGCGCAAGGATGAGGGAGGGAGTGGGAACTAGCAGTCCGTGCTGAGGGCAAGATTACCCCTTTCAGGCTGAATTAGATTGATTTAAAGTGTTTGTGAAGCAGCATCTTCAGCAGCAAAGAGGCTGAAGGCTGAAAGGAAAAATGAATTGTTCCTAAACAGGTCCATTACAAAATAATAGCTCTGTCCTAGCTGCTTGTTCTCTTGCCTCTGCTTTCCTCTCTCTCTATTTCTGAAAGTTAAACTGTCCTCACTTCTTGGTTTCTTTCCTCCCCAGCCCCCAAAGTGATCTTGCTGTGTTATTCTTTTAAGATATTTTTTTAAATTGATCCCAGCTCTCTGGTTTAGCCAACTTTGTCTTTTCTTTCTCAAATTGTTTTCCAGACATCTCTCAAGACATTAATCAATTAAGTAATTTTAATAAAATTTGCAAGAAAAGCTGTAGACTGAAGTGTGTATCATCTCATTTTAGAGCCTCTAGCGTAAATTGTTTATTATATCATCCCCATTTAAAGAGATACATGAAGCACAAAACCATTTCTGAAATACAGCATCATCTCTGAGTAATTTTTTAGCAGCTACTTGAATAAAAATATGATAAAACCTGGCTTTTTTTTTTTTTTTTTTTTCCTTCTCTCCAACTGTAAGGGGGAGATGCTGAGAGCAAACTTCAGATTCTGGAGATGCAATGGATTTAAACTCCCACTCTTTAATATAGCAGAAAATGCTTTTTTGAATCTCATCTAATTTCCAGGACTGGTTGTGTGTGTGGTGTGTTTCTTTTTTTTTTTTTTTTTTTTTTTTTTTTGTAGTGACAGGACATATATAAATGTCCTGTGAAAAGGAGAATGGTTTTAGTGAATTCTTTTTTTTTTTTTTTAAATATATATTTTTAGTTGGGCAGAATACAATTTCTGCTGTACTTTTGAGTGATAGGGAGAGGAGAAAAAAAAACAAAGTTNTTTTTTTTTTTTTTTTTTCTTAATGTGTAAAGGTGATGATCTATAGTTCAAATACATCCAAGTTTTTGAAGCTGGACAAAAGGGAGAATATGTAGGGTATGTCAACAGCCTTGAGTAATGTTGTCAGCATGTCAACCCTCCTCCTTCATTTGGAAGTTCATAAATGGTGCCTGGATTAAGATGGCTGGTACTTTTCAGAGGTGTTTTCTTATAGTTTACTCTCGACTTGATAATAAGAATCAGAGGAGCCCTAATAGTCCTGACTCTTAATTCAGTCTCCTGCTCTAAGTATACATTTGTACTTTGAGCATGTGAACAGTCAGAGGAAAAAAGTAACGGCATACTTATAGAAGTTTTTATTTGTTTGCTGATTTGCAGTCTACTTCTTCTGATATTATCCCATCTTTTTATGTAGTGACAGGACATATATAAATGTCCTGTGAAAAGGAGAATGGTTTTAGTGAATTCTTTTTTTTTTTTTTAAATATATATTTTTAGTTGGGCAGAATACAATTTCTGCTGTACTTTTGAGTGATAGGGAGAGGAGAAAAAAAAACAAAGTTACCCGAACTATTTTTTTAATAAACTTGTCAAGCTGGTGCTTGGTTTAACCCTTTTCTCAATGCATAAAGAACTGTTTTAGCTGACTTTTTGTATATTTTTAGTGTGTATATGAAATCTGGTGCTAGAATATGTACCCAAAGTGAAAATACTACTTGCCTGTTGTTGTGTGGGCCTTAGCTGAGATGCTGTGTGTGAGCAGCTTAGTGTTTTATTTGATTGGTCTGCTGTGCATTCAGATTCTTGCTGGAGTGACCATAGTGGAGATGACCTTTTAAAATGTTGCTTCATATTTTATGGGATATAGTGATTTACTGAGCTAAGTCAATGAGGAATTCATAAATATTCACGTAATATCCTCTGACCAGGCAATAAGGTCAAATTACATATTTCTTCCCCCATAAAAGGAAGAAAGAAATTGTTATGACACAGGTTGGTATAACACAGTTTTTGCTCTTGGTGCCAATGCATATATTTGTTACATTCCAGTACACTCTTTTCCATTGCTTTGCTTTCTGGAATACAATTGCACATTAATTTTCATAGCAACAGTTGTGGCTTCAGCTGGAAATTGAAACCTGATAAGTGTTGGCTCAGCACATGGACTTTTGGATAAACTTTTTCAGTAGCTCTGAGCCAAACCAATCCAAAAAAGTCCTTGCCTCAAACATAAGTAGTAGTCACTTAATTCTGGAAAGGATATCTGGTATACCATTTGGTCAGTAGGCTTTTGAAATGCTGCAGGTGTGGTGTTTTAGTTTAATTTAGTCTTCAGTTTTCTGTCTTCCCCCCGCCCCCCCCCTTTTAGCGCCAAGGCACCCAACTGTTGAAGCCCTCTCCCGTGTGGTTCAAGAGCCTTCTTCTCATCAACCTATTCACCTGCATGGTCCCTCTTTGTGCAGGCTCGAACATCCTCAGAAAACTCAGGTCTTGCCACTCAACAAAACTTGGGTCTAGATGTGAGGTCTAAGGCTGTTTGATACTTTTATGTAGGTCTGTGATCCTTTCTCCTATAGATACGCATACAAGTAACTTGTTGTATTTAACTTTCTTTTCCTGAAAACAAAAGGAGAAAAGTGGAGCAGATGAGAACTTTGACTAGTCAGCAACAGACAGAGCAGTTGGAGATTGTTAACTACCAGGAGAAGTTTGGAGGGAGAACTCAACCAATCAAGCAAAAACAACCCACAAAGCATAAAGAAAATGTAAGGTATTTCCCACTTTGGTCCACTTACGGTAATTTTAACCATACTAATGGCAAGTAAATAAAGATATTGCAGCTAATGACAGGTCCAGAAAAGGGATGGAAAAAGATACAAAAATAGAATAAAAATACCATTCATTTAACTGCAGATCAGGTTATAAGTTGGTCAGATTTTTATATGGTCGTAATATGAGTGTGATTTTCTTTTTACTAAAATTTGGAGTAGTGAAATTGTGAAGAGCAATGTATGAAATTTTGAAAATGAAAACTAATCTCCTCTTTGTGCTGGTTTAAGCTAACCTTTTTGTACTGACTTTCCTCTCTGCTATATTTGGACTTGACTTGAGACTTCTGCATCTGTTCTTCCCTCCGTATGCAGTGCTGGTGATTTTGGTTTATATTTTATTTGTGCCTTAGAATATATAATGCACAGCACCTTTCATAAACTTTTCTTGTATGTGATCATGTGGGCTTCTATTTCCTGACCTGCTGAAAATTAGCTTTTTTTTTTTTTTTTTTTCCTTCCCTTCAGCTGCCTTAGGAAGTTAGCCTCTTGGAAGGGTGTTGTTTGATACTTTTTGTTGCTGTTTTTAACAGCAAGAGTCAGTAGTATTGCTGTGTATTTGGATGGCATTCTGGGAGGCAGAGGTTTCAAAAACTCCATTCCCTGCAGCTGTGAATGAGTCAGAAAACACATTATGGCAAAGGGGAGATATGTGCAGAGGGAGCAGGGGAGAAAATAATCTACATAATTTTAAAAGCAAGTTGTAAGTTCAAGTTCTATTTTAAAACAAAGCTAAAATGGTCTAGGGCTGTTTGCACTGAGATTGTAAATTATTTCCTGGCCCATATGCCAGAGAGATCAAAATACTATAAATTTGATGGTAGCTTCAGCTCTGTCAGGCCTCTGAAACAGTACATATGAATTCAAGCTGAAACAGTATGTCTTAAGATTTCTTGTTACATTACAAATTAAGTTTTCTAAATTCTTCACAACATTTTAGATAGGGCAAGCCTTTTTATTTTAAAATTATTGTATTTAATGTATAATTAATATAGGAAGGTTGCAAAAGGCCACTGTTCTAGGCTATAGGCAACTACTCGCTAATTAGAAGTATGATGACTTAAAGGGAAGAAGGGGGAGAGCAAGTAGTCCAAGTCTTTCCCCTAAATTGATAAATAGGGAACCACCAAACTAGGCTTGAAAAGCAAAGCTAAATCAAGCTGCAGATCCTTTGTTTACAGCTAATTGCTGCTACTGTGTTCAGTGGTCCTCATAAGCTTGACTAAGGGGATAAGCCTTGCTTTCCTGTCTTGAAGCTTTTCTTTCGTGGTCTATTGAAATTCTAAGTGGAGGGCCCCCTCTTAGAAAACGTCCTGTCGGTAGCTGCCTCTTACATGACAAAGGGGTTCCAGCCGGGATTGAAAAGAGAGGTGGCCTCACAGAGAAGCAATTTGGAGTCGTTTAGGAAATGAGTTGCTCTGAGTTTATTTGCAAAGGGGAAGTTCGAGCCAATGCAGGTTTGGGATCACTGCTGTGCTTGCAGTCAGACTTGTCTCCAGAACTGCAACCACATGTTCTGCTGTGGACTCTGTTTTGGAGGCGTGCAACCATAGTCGAGTTGTGCTGCCGTTTTGGGTGATGGGATCAGAAGGACATTTCAACCTTTGCTCTGGACACAGCCTGGAGTTGCGAGGACACTCTTGGCGTGGCTGCTCTGCAACTTCTTGACCCCAGCGGTGTTCCAGCAGGAAGGAGAAATGAACTCGACCATGCTCTGTAGTGCCAGTTCTGGTTAGAAGCAGTAGGCATAACCAGAAAAGGACACAGGAAATGTTTTCTGCTTCTTGTGCCTTCCTCCCAATCTGCCATGTTTTCGGGAGCATCATCTGTGTTGAGGTACTCAGCCATTACTTCTGCATATATAGTTACGCATGTATGATTAATTGCATTATTATGGTTAGTTCAAGAGAAATGGAGTTCTATGTTTTAATCATGGAGTCCATGTCTTGTTGTCATTTCACATGCACACTAAATGGACAAGAGACAGTCTTTAGAGAATCCTTGGGAGAAAAGCTTCTTTATTTAAAAAAAGAAAAAAAAATGCCAAGGATGTATTGTTTTTAGAAAAGCTGTTTTCTGAATAAAAGCTGGCAATTTGCCTCCTTAGGGGAACCATAGGTGGTGTGTGCCAGCATGGGAACCCTTCTTCCCACTCCTCCTCAGCTCGAGGTCACTACTTGTGGCTGTAGCGTATTGGTGAACAGAATTGGCCTAACGGAGCAGAAATCATTTACTATCTGTTCTTTTCAAGTACAGATCTGTATTTGTAGAAGTAAATCAACATTTTTTTTTTTTTTCTTCAAACAACAAGATTATGTGGAATTTCCTTATGCTGGGAAGAGCTCGGCACAGGTCTTTTTAGGCCAGACCATCCATTATTATGTTGAATAAATCTACCTATCAACTGTAAGAGGTCTGGAAATCTTCTAGCATGCACTGATACCAAGGGAAAAGTATCTGATGGTTAGATTGAATTCATGATATCTGTTAATGTTTGTCTTCATTTCTTAAGCTGGTGCTGGCATGAAGTCCTGAACATGAAGTCAAAAGGAGCTTTTAAGAGGCATCTCATCAACAGATGTGAAGAAAGGTGGTTATACAGTGTTGCTGAACCACAGATAGAACAACCTCTTAAAGGAACATGCTTGGAGCTCTTGGGAAACAGCCTTCATGATGAGAAGGGACTGTCAAATCCTTTTTGTCTCACTGAAAAGTAGTTCATCGTTCCATTAATTTTTATAGGTGGTGTCTCTTGAGCCGTAGCATGTGTGTGTTACTAAAGATTGTCGGCAGATGAAAATTATGAGACAACATCATGATGTAACTGACAAGCATTCATTTACGGAGTGTTTCATAGTTTTCTATTGTTTTTTATTCATTCTGGTTTCATGTCTGGGTATCTATGCTTAGAACAGAAAAAAAAAATCTTGCAGTTTGTTTTCCAACAGAATAATTTAACCTGTAACTTTTTGTTGAGTTGTTGGAGACAGTTGTGCAGGGGATTATTTTGGTCTCATACAATGAAAGGTGGTAACATTTTGCCATAATGCCAAAACATTAATTTAGTAATCCTCAGGGGTTGCGGCATACTCACATTTGCTCACATAACACTGTTCATTCCAGTGGTGCTAAAACACTAGCTTGTCTTTTAGGAAAAGAAGTAATGGAATTACCTCATATACACTGCTGTATGCCTTTTTTAATGATGTTTTTTTTCCCCAGTTACGATGAGCATGTAATGATCTTCTTTGTATAGACAGACAATCAGATTGCAGCACTTAAGTGTTGAATGAGCAAAAGAATTTGAAGGAATGAAGATGCCCTTGGATTTTATGAAAGGTTGATTAAGGCCATTAAGATACCTACAAAGTTATTTTGTCCTTTTTAAGGTCCCTTATTGACTTTTAACTTCTGATCCCTTTGAGGAGCTCAGGAATTAACTGAAAGCTGAGGGAGATGTGTGTGATAAGTTTTAAAGGCTTCTGTTATTTGCAGAGTCATTTTGATCTATAAGAAGAGTTTTGCTGCTTCCTTTTCATAATATGCTACTACAGCAGAATAATTGTATTTAGGAAGAGAAGGGCATTCTCTGTTTTTTGTACTGGGCAGAGTGAGCATATTTTTGTTTTAAGAACAGCAGTGTCCTCATTGTTACCCTCATACTGGGGTAGCATTGCCGGAGTTTTATTTGATGTTTGTGGGTGTGAGTTCCACAATGGCATGTCTTTTCCTGCTTCTCTGCAGAGTACTTAAAAGTAGATAAGAGAAGCAGGTGCTCACTGATGGTGAATGCCATTATGTGCTACCTGCC
>VZSV01000066.1:3523902-3733460 GCA_013398735.1 Nothocercus julius | reverse complement strand
AAGGAACTGTACCGCCAATGTCTTCATAGCTTCTGACTTGATCTGCAGAAAACCCTGTTCTTGACAGTGGTGGATAGTTTAGATAGTTTAGAAAGGGTGTGAGGGGTACTAAGACTGGTAACCAGAGGCAGAACTTGGCATAGCAAAGAAATGTCTGAAAAACTCTGTTTCTCTTAATTTTTGGCAAAGACAGATTAAGAGAAAATGAAGGAGGAAAAAGAGGGAAGAAAGTCAAAAGGGAGAGTCTTACCAGACACAAAGGTGCAGGGAGGAAATTTTAAGGTGTATTTAACCATTGCGTTTTCTGCAAGATAAGTTTGGAACAGAGTGGTCCCTTGCATTATAATCTAGTAATTCAAATCTACATAACCTCTCTTGTTGCTTTCCCCTGATCTGCCAGGGGTCTCAAAATCAAGCTAAACCATTGCTGGCCCATAATACACCTCATAACTAATGCTGATGAACAAAGGAGTGATGCATAATTGTGTACTCATCAGGTAAGAAATTCTCAATAACAACTCAAAACTTTGATTATTTTTATATAATGCACTATCCAGCTAGGTGTACAAGTCCTAGCGTGAGCCAGGAGAGGACCAGGACGTGGTTGAGGACCATGTCTTCAGCAGGCAGTGCTATGGGTTGTCTACCACATAGCTGCAGTGGGAGTAAGAAATCTTTGGGGCTAGGAAGCTGTTGAGGTTGTAAGGCAAATCCTAGATTATTCTGAGCCTTCAGTCAAGGTGTGTGTAGGAAGGCAAAGAGGATTCTTATTCCCATTAAATTAAAAAGAAATAACATGCCTAAGTTTTTTGATTTTTGTCAGTAATCCTGTTGATTCTGCACAAACCAGGAAAGATAGGATGTAACAGCCTTTTCCCTCCTCCCCCGTGCTCTTTCCGCACGGAAAGGAATGAATGTTGGAGAAAATGAATGCATGGGTCAGATTAGCCGAGTGGGAAGCACCCATGCTATGCAGTTGTCCTTCATCCTTCTGACAGTAACTATGTTCTAAACATTTTGGAAAGTTTTCCCATTAAGGGTGTTTTTTTTTTTTTTTTTTTTTTTTTTTTTTTGGCTATGTATAAGGCTGAGATTGCAATTTGCATTTAAAGCACATTGTTTTTATCAAAACATTTGGCTTTTATATCCACATGTGTGCAGGTGTATGTGCACAGTGTGGCAACACTCAGTTGGGTCTCTTAGTTGGGACTTTTTTAATGGTTGCAATGTAAGGAATGAGCCATTAAAACTGTGCCTAGAAATGGATCTCCTGCAAATTTAATTGTGCTTGTTCAGTACAGCCTGTATCCTTTAGCAAAAGGGTCTGAAGCCCCCTGGATTAACGATTTTCATCTGATCCGCTGACCCCTGACCCTGATAGTTTTGTACAGCTAATAAAATAAGCCGCTGATGGATTATCTGCCGTTCATTTCAGAGATGCCCAGCTCTGCAGAAGTCAGTGACCGCCGCGTGGGAGGGAGGCGCATCGTGCTGCAGCACTTGCGTGTCTCAGGTGTGCTGGGGGCAGAGGAGGCCAGCTCTGCCGTGCCACGAGCCCGCTGCTGCTGCCCGCGGGCACGGCAGCGTGGGTGGGCCTACAAGCGCGCGCATGGCCCGGCTGCTCTCAGAAAATACTGGGTGCTCAACTTGGCTTCCCCTGTATCTCTTTGAGGAGCCCATTTTAAGCTTTGAACGTTATTTGTAATTAAGAGGTAATGGTGTCTTTCCTTGAAAGCTGACAGGGAGTTAAATGACATAGTGTGTAAGAAAGGGGATTTTTAAGTCCTTGGTGCTGTTTTGACTTCTGATTTAGACAGGGATGCTGAATTACCATTATAAACAGCGTGTATTTGAAAACTCTCAAAATGTTGTGCAAGACTTGTGGAAATGAGTGGAGTGTTAAAAAAGAATAAAGTTTTATTGCTCGCTGTAAAGCTACTGGTAGGGGGGAAGGTTACACTAATGCAATATGTGGCTTAAGTTTAAACTAGCCTGTCTCTGCTGGTCTGTGTAGATAGAACCATGTAGATATTTTTCTTCTGAAATAAGCATTCTTTAAGAAGATCTTGGGGAAGAAAAGCAGCAAATCATTGTTTAGATTTTAGATTAATTTAGCTTCTTTACATGTACTTGCTCCTGAATGAGAGCTGCACTGACTTCAGTATGTTGCATTTTGCTAGAGCCATTGCACTTCACCTTGAGGACAAGCAATAAAAGGAGGGAGAAACAAATGTTTATAATTTATTGTTCTGATTATTCTACTAGTCTGCTGAGGGTTACACGCAGGACCTTTAATGCAGTGTACAAGGTCCTAAGCACCGTGGCCACCAGTGCAGCCTGGGACTAGCTTGCTAATGGTTTCAGTCCCACCTGCACAAGTCTCTGTCTCACTGAAGCGTGTTAGCTTCATGAGAAGGTATTGAAACACAGTGAATTACAAACACAGCTGAAGTAGTTCTTTTCTCATTCCAGTTGGGTAACACACACCTTTTCCAAAAAAGGCAGTATTTCCTTGGGCGTTCATATATTATAATCAAAAAATTTAAAAAAAATCAGCGAAAATACACCTTATGTGTTTTCAAGTTTACCTTTTAAAGCTCTTTACCTCCACCTTTGATGTTTATCTCTGTGCTTAATGATACAAGTAGATTAAAAAGCCCTGGTGTCTGCTGGTTTTGATAATGCCCTAATAGGGTTAAACTGTAAAACATAACACAAAAACGTCACAAAGTTGTGACACTTTGGGTGCTACTTCTGTCACCTCTGTGAGTGTTCAGTAGTTAACAGCAGCTTCCCTCACACGCTGTGTCCATTTCATTATTTCTCGTTAGTCAGATGACAGTTGCTGAAGCTGCCCAGGACCTCTGCGACACGTCTGTGTGTGAGAAGGCCTGGGCTGTTCCAAGAGCTCGCTGTGATCTCACCAATACATGCCTGCCAAACACCCGGGCTGATTTACTGTTTTATTTTTGTATGTGGACATATGCAATCATGAAAGGAAAGATTAAATCAGTGAGAATGACTATGCAAGTAACTGGTGAAAATGTAAGAACAGCAACAGCTCTTCAGTTGCTTAACTTTAGTTATGTATTTGAGAAGTTCAGTATGCTGAGGTTGATCAAGAGTGCCGTGTTTCACTGGGCCTTGTAGAAGACTTCCTACAGCAAAATGGCAGTGTAACTAAAAACCTCAGGTATATTTTTCTTTGTTACATGGTGTTTCCTGCATTTGGAAGCCAGTGTTAGAATAGATGTCAGCTGTTATATAAGGTCTGGAAATCAGGAAGGGCTTCTATTAAATTTGAGGCGTCCCCTACCCTCTCAGTTTTTAGCCTGGTCCCCTTAGAAAGGGTGCTGCCATGGTCCTGTTGCCTGTATATGTGGGGTCTTTGTCCCTTTTCCCCCTTCCTTTCTGCTTACAGCAACTTTTAACTTGTTGGCTGATTCAAGCCAAGTGAGCAGAGCAAGGGAGGGCCCACAGATGAGCGAGGTTCAGAGAGGTTTTGTGAAAGCAGGAAATTGGATGGAGCAGAAGCAGTAAGGTAAAGTGTGAGCGTTATTAAACACATGAGAACCTACCCCTGTGATTGAGGCCTTAGCTGCTCACAGGGAGGCTGTTGGCTTGGCAAAGTCCTGACCGCCTATACTTGTGCTAGGAACAAATTGCCACATCATAACTTACGTGACTTGTGTCTGAAACATGCTGAATGTGATTTTCCTCTGTATAAAGCCCTGTTGCCAGAGCAGTACAAAGCGGCTTGGAGGTAAATGAGATTTAGGCTTCTATTCTTTTGCTGGAAACTTTAAGTTAAAAATATTTGGGAGCTTCTACTTTAAACATAAAAGCCTCAGCTTAATTAAAATCCTGTGCTTGACTCAATTTTTAGGTAATCCTTGCTGAGCATGCTTTAGGAAAGGTCACTTGAAATACTGCATTTGTAGCCATTTGCAGAACCTGGTTAAGCCTAAATGTTGTTGCTGCTGTTCATTGAAAGAACAGAACCAATGAATGATGCTGTTAATGACGGACACTTAACAAAAACATTGAAAAACCTACTTACTGTCCATAAGAGAGAGTTCTGTGCAGCTGATATAAAAAAGACAGATACATTGTAGAGTCCTGCTTTCTTGGGGATCTCAAATAGAAAGAAACCTTTAACTATCCAGTAACGGTGCATTGCAGACTCATTGTGTGTGCTCGATAAGGAAGCATTTGGAGCTTAAAAAGCCCAAAGCATAAACACATTGCATGTTAGTTTTGCTCTAGCTGCAGAGTCCACAGTCGCTATTTAGAAATACTCTAAATCCTAAAAGGGTGCAGAAGGGAAGTAAAAACTTTCCTGAACACAATTCTTACATAAAACTGGATGCTTTCTGAACCCTGGCTTGCTTGTTAGGTAAAATTTATTACTCATTGCTTATTGGGGAAGGTGAGATGAGCTGAGGCAGCAGGTCGCTAACCAGGCACCAGTTCTGGTGAGTTTTTTGGTATATCTGGAGTTGATCTGATGATAATTTCTGCCATGACTTTCCTGAAGCCTTATTTGGTGGCTCAGTTTATCCTTTTGACCTTCAAGTAGCCAAGGGTCTAACCAGGCTGTCTTTGCCAGCTGGAAGAATTTCCCTCAAAACTGGAAGATCTCTGCTTTAGTGGAAGCTTTTCGGTCAGTTTTGGCTTTCTGAAGTAAGCTGTCAATCTGCGGCCTGTGTTTTGTTTCTTCCACATGATCCCTTCCCCCCCAGCATACTTGAGGGAGCAGATCTTGGATTATGTAAACCCTTCCAGAAACAATTTTTCTGCTTCCTCCTTTCTCAAAGGCTTCACATTTTAAATGGAAATAAAGAAATGCAGACTTTCCACCATCCTGACATAGTGCCTCAGTGTTTGTTATTCCCTCATTCCCAATTGAGGTACAGCCCATCATCTCACCAGATAGATACTCATCTGGCGACTGGGATACCTAAATTTGGTTGTATAGCAAAATGACTTCCAGCCAAACAGATGGGAGGGCAAGGGGCAATACGGTCTTCAGACCATACTGTTGGAAAGCTAGATGGTCTTATCCTTGGCCAAAAATTAATTTTTGCCTCCTGAGGTTGTTCTTGATGCTTGTGCTGCAGCTGTTCCTATTACCATTTTGATAGTGCTTGCATCACATGCTAGTGCTCTGTGCACATGCAAGAGGACACAGATCTAGGCTGAAATTCTCCCTACAGTGTAACAGAGAATTTGAGGTTTCTAGCTGCTACTGGCCACTGGGAGAAGTGTGCATGGGAAGGTTCTGCTTGCTTTCAGCAGGCAGAAAACTTGTGAATTTTAGATTCTTCCCTGTCAGTAATACCACTGCCTACCTCTGGTACGTGTCCATACGTGATGAAAATAGAGCTGAAATTTGCCCCCTTATTTTCTTTCTTTTAAATTTTTAAAACTTTTTGTTTTTTATAACTATTTCGTCTCCCAAAGTGTAGCACAAACTTTCTCTTCAGAGTTTAGTTAGACTTTCTTGGGTTTGTCATGTGTCTCTTCATTCTAGCAGGTTGATTTGTTAAGGATATTTTTTTGGTCATACAGCCCCCTTGCTGCATCCACAGTGAGGACACTTGTAAAATACACCCAGAAATTGCGTTACAGCCATCATTGCTGCCTGTGTTGCAGTTCTGTCCTGTCAGCCCTTGCTCTCATCTCTGAGGTTTTGGTCTTTTCTGCCTGAAGTGTTTAAATTCTCACATGTCTTTTTTCATTTACAATTCTTAAAATCAGATTTATTTTTCAAAGTCCTTTTTGAGAAGGAGTGTGTGGGAATGTGTGTATAAACCATAAAAAATGTGAGTCCTTTGGGAGCCACATCATTTTACAATCTGTGTTCCTACCTACTGATATCTTTATCTAGGCCATGCTTTTCTTTCTTATTTATTTATTTATTTTTTTTCCCTCCTCTCAGAGAAGACTATTCGAGGTGAATTCTCTTCCTTTAGGATGTTTGTATCCCAGTCTGAGTTCCAAGAGCAGGATTATTCATCCTTTACAGGCATTAATTCTGAGTTACCGCTTCCGTAGCGGTCCTGAATATTATATGCCTCTTCTGGGTTTGTGGGTTAATGTTAATTTAATGCAATTATTTTCAGCCTCTGTCTTTTCCTTTAAATCCTATACTTTGCTACACCAGGCTAATGAAACACAGTTACCGTGGCATGCTCTGTGCTTGCTGAAAGCAGGCGTAATGCGGAATGGGCTAACTTAGAGATTTTCCTGTCAATGGTGCATGACAGTTAAAAGGGCAAAATGCATCCAGCTCTTAAATACTGGGTCTTTTAAATATAAAAATACAAAATTAGTAAATTTTGGCCTTTTAAGTAGGATGGTCTCCTGGCTCACCTTTTGTGCTAATACAGGTGTGTCCTGGGTGTTTCTTACGTGTTTAAGAAGCAGACTCCCAGGTTAGTAGAATTTATGCTGGTGCTTTCCGAGGTGGTAGCTGGGCAGTGTTTCAGGAGACTCGCGGTGGTGGAGCTCCTGGCAGCTCATTGCAACGGGAATCATGGCGCTGTCAGGTCTCATTGCTTTCCAGATGAGCTAAAATGCCCACTGACTTGGGAGGGTGCACGATTCGGCTTCAAGTCAGCAGGATGATTTCGCTGCTGTATTGTGTAGGAGGAGAGGATTCACTGCAAGGGAGGAAACATATGTTTAAACTTAAATATCGTATAATTAGCCAAACTGGCAAAGGAAGCTGTGAAAAACATAAGGAATATGTATTAAGTCCATTTTATGATGTTTAAAAGAGTTTCCCCCATGCCAGAACCCCAATTCTAATATTGAGCTTCTGTAAACATTTGTATCCTACTGGTGGGTGCTGCAGTTCTTTCAGCAGTGGTGGCAGCTTGACATGTTCTGCTCCTCCTCAGGTGTGCCCAGACACCTGTCTGGTGGTGGGGAATCAGCTCAGCCAGGGAACTGATCCAGGTTAAAAATAACGGTCTCTTTTCCTCCAGATCACTTTTCTGTTTGTTTGAGGCTTGGTTCAGTTTTGCACATTGCACCACAAATGGTTTGCCCAGCATTGCTGAGAGGCCATCCCTAAATGAGGGAATCAAGCTGAGGGGGAAGGACCAGAGCTGAAAGCTTGGACGCTGGAAGAGATGTCTCTGAAAATAGACATTTAGGGAGGAGGTAGTGACAGCAGTACGGAGACAGCAATTCTGTGAATAAGAGCAACCTTCCACTCTTTCAACTGTCTTTACTTTTAGAGAATATTAATGGGATTAATTATATGGGTATTCTTCACTATTTGAGTTAAAAGATGCTTTTATTTCTGGTGTGGCAGATTCCAGTAAAATCAGGCCCTCTTTCATTATTTCAGTTAAAAGATGCTTTTATTTTTGGTGTGGCAGATCCTCAGGCTCTCTTTATTTTTAACTAAGATACCATTCAAAACGGGGGAGAAGCGCCTGCCCGGAGGAGTTTTGCCTCGTTGCCGGGGAGCGTATAGAGGCTGGGAGAGGAGCCGTGGCACCGGGGAGGAAAGCAGGTTGGGCAGGCTGCAATGCGGGTCAGAGGCTGGGGCGGTCGCTGAGGCCAAGTCCCTGTGTCTGTCTGACTCCCTATTCCTGACAGCATTATAGCGCCAAGTCTGCAGCTCTCTAGTAATCCCCTTCATCCTGTAGTGCCAAACCTGCTGGAACTGCTGGTGCGTGGGAGAGAAGGAAGAAGATGCAAAGCTTTCTTCTTAATTAACCTTTCTCATTGTAGTATATGGTGTCTTGAAGGTCACTTATTGTCACTGTGAAATCCATTTGTTGTTGTAAACAAGAGGCATTTGTTCTGGCTCATGGTGCCAGCAATAGGTATTGGTGAGGTTTCTGCATGAAAATCCTTTTGCGGGGTCATCTTTTATGTGCATCCACTAAGGACACTTGTGTCGCCAGACTCGCCCCCTCCTTGCTATGTTAGTGTTTGAACTAGATTAGCTATCAAATCCCTCTGGTGCAGACTGTATCCTGTGTGTGCATGTTTCTCACTTTCAGTACTGGGGAGGAAACAGTCAGACTTGGGAGGAAACAGCAGCTTGTACGTCTTGTGGTGGAAATGTTGCTACCAAAATACAGCTTTATACTTGTTGCATCTTGTTTTTCTTTTTAATGTAAAAAACAACAACAAAAAAAGCCAATTAACTATCAGAAACTTCTCAAACATGTTCTGTTTTGTATGGCGTCTGTGAAACCATCTGATAAATCTCACTCGGGCCGCACGGACGGCCTGTTTGTCAAGAGACTGCTCTGCCAGATTAGCCTAATGCTTGAACTTCATGCTTAGCTGTAAGAGGGGCTCTTCTGTGGCTTGAAGAGTTTTGCTCAGTAACTGTGAAGTACTGAAGAGATGGGAAAAGAGCTTTGCAAAAATCCAGGGAAAGGACATTCATCTGAAGACTTATGTATAGGATCATCTTGAATAACCACGTACCACCCTCTTCTTTGGAATAGTGACACTGTGTATGAATCACACATTCATATGGGTCTTTTGGTTTTTTTGCCAACTACATTCTCCTGTTATTCATCAGAAATAAAGTATATCATTTCTGAGATTCCTTGGAGAAAGCTGGCACAATAAAAAGTTTTATGAAGAAACAAACAAAACAAAAATCACACAAACACTGTAATGTTGCCAAGAGTGTATCTGCTGTCCTTTTCACTTGGAGTACCACCAAACTGGGGAAGAACTATTCTCCTATCAAGAAAAGAAAACAAACAAACTAATGATTTATTCTCTAGTTTGTTAGTTATGATAAAGGGAAAAAGAACCTTGAGGCCTTTATATGTTGAGGATTTGTGGGGGATGGAGTGGGAAAAGGGGTACATACTAAGAAAAAAAATCATTTTTCTGAAGCCCATCTTTGACAGTAATTTTATGTTGCAAAGTAACTCTTGGCTAGTGCACACACAGACTTTACTAAGAGATGTGATGTACTGGACTCCTTCGAAGGAGTGTGCTCCCAAGGCTGAGGGATCGGCCCTGACTCTTATCCTGTTTTCCTAACTACATAACTACTTCTGTCATTCCCAGCAGCTGATAACTGTTCATTCATCACCTGCCTTCATCACATGGGTCTCCTTAAACAGCCACATTGGTGATTCCTTCCCCCTCACAATTCATAATGAAGGGTTGCTCTGATCTTGCTTCCCATACATCAGCTATAAGTTCTTCCACTGTCTCCCTCTTCAGTCTAAGTATCAGATTGCTGCAGCATTCTTTCTGTAGCTTAAGCTCTTTTCAGATGAATTCAGATGTATTAAGACATCCTTCATGCTTCTCCATGTGCTAATGCTGATCCCAGACTTGTGTCTCTTGTTTCCTCTTGGCTTTCTCTGTGCTGCTTCAGTCTGAAGTGTCTTGCTGATACTCTGCTCTGAATCACTTCGCGTGTGTCAACAAATCTCTAGCAAGAACTCTAGCTCGGAGGTGCTGACAGGAAGCAATCAAATTCAAAGCAATCAAAATATTCATCGTTCACCACTGGCCTCTCATTGCACCTTCTCTGTTCCCTTTTGTCGTTTCGACTGTCAGCTTCTTAAAGAAGACATTTTTCCTTGTAGGTTTGATAGCACTGAGCATTTTAAAAGTACCTAATAAATAGCAAATCAAATAATTTATAGTCATATAATAGGCTGCTGTTACACAAATCGCATAAGCTTGTCTTTTATATTGCCTATCCATGTTATCCATCAGCTGTAGAACCGATACTGTCTTGCATTACAAATCTTGCTAAAACTCTGAAACCATCAACCATGTTGATAAACGTGGTGCCTTCACGATGGTTGCTGTTGGGGAGCTGACTCTTTTCCCTTACTTTATTTTCTATAGGGCTCTAAATCCACTAAGACGTTTCTTCTAATTTATTTGCTGTTGCTGGCTACCCTCTTACTTTGTTGGAGCCTGTGTTAGCACTTGTCTTGAAAAATCTGTGGATAGGAAAGTAAATCAGCCCTCAACCGGCAATTCCAGGACACGACACCACCTTGAAGATGTGTGGCAGTTGTATGCCATATTTTCTGGCGTGGGACCTTGGTTGTGCTGTGGAGGGATGGTCCTGTCTAGCCCGAGTTTTCTTTAAGTGGAAGAACTCTGGAAAATGAAGGTTGCAATTCATGGACAGAAAATGGAGCCATGGTGTGATTGGGGCCAAGATAAATAATCTCTGTATTTAGGTGAGGATAGATCAGGTGGGTTTTAGAGCCATTAATGCCCTTTGCAGGCTGTCAGTATAAAGGACCATCATATATCATGTGAACTTCATATAGTTTCCTGCCATTCCAGATAAAACCTTTCTCTTTTGGAGCATTCAGGTGTCAAGTGCCATGAGGTTATGGCTAGAGAATGAATGTGCTTCAAGCTCATTGCAAAGGATCACATCAGGGAGGAAGGGCAGGTCAGTTGTAGTAATGCATCAGGTTCAAAAGTTGATCTTGTACCTGTGGATATGAAATATTCATATATTCAAATATCTTTTGAGTAATCAAATATTTTCTGCACAGTGAACAATTCTGGCAATGTCTGTTATTTATTATGTTGTACGCCTCCCATAAGCTGCGTGGGTTAAATTCTGATCTCGGTTTCAGTGCAGTCTATTCAGTTATTCTGGATTTATAATGAAATAAATAAATTCAGTCTCTATGTGTTGTCACCTTGCATATTTTCTGTTAAATTGCATATGTTTATCCTCATTTCACCCCAAATCTTTTTCCCAGTTACATTTAGTAGGCAGTGGGTGAATGCAGTTCACATATTTATATTGCTTGTGTGTTGTGTGGGGAGTTGGATCTTTCTGACCGCTCCACCGCAAAGTCATTCCTATGAGGACAAGTAAGGTTGTCTCTGCATGTCACAGGTGGAGATTCTGGTTTCACTGCTTTCTTTCAAAACTGAGAAAACCTTGTATTATGATTCTATTCAAATGCTGATTTGACTTATATATTCTCTGCTTTTGTGTTTTCATTTTCATGAATATCTACCATATTTGGTTTTATTGGTGATGCTGTATAATATGGCTAAGAGGAATATTGTGAAAATAAATGCATTAAGAGTTGTAAGGCAATTAGTGCTATAGTAATGGGCTGCATAAGAACTTAGCAGGAGAAAGAGATTACTTGCATATATTTAGTTAAAATATTCAGGATTCTCTGACTTGCAAACAGAGAATATTTAGATAAGTTGGAGTTGTAACCAAAAAAAAAGCACTGTGTAGCTACAGATAATTTTTCTCATATTTGGAATATATTTACAATATCAAATACATTATTCAGCTGAATATATAAAATCTATGATTATGCTTTTCTGTCTGGAATAAATATATTCTAATATTTAGGAGAACCACTGAGAAATATCAGGTAAAGAATGAAGTAGTGAAAATGTAATTTAGAATACACTGAGACAGTCCTATTTAAATTAGATGATACTTAATAGGATATTGTGCTCTGTTCCAGATTAGAAATCCCTGCTGTTTAAATATTTTTCTGTGGGGGTGGGTGATAGAAGTGGGATGAGATGCATTTCTAGTTTCATCTGTACCCTTGAATTAACTCTAAAAAATGGTGGGTTTTTAATTTAACTAACTTAAGCTTAGATTCTTGTGAAAACACAGTTTGATAGTCTAAACAAGGTAAAAGGCTAATTGTAAGGCTGTAGAAAAGCCCAATTTACTTTTGCCTGCTGACTCATGTGAATTATAGAATTTATTTTAGCTGTAAGTATTTTAACTGTCATTAGCTGCCCATGTTAAGAATGTAATATTTTAGAGCAAGACCAAGGTTTTAAAGGCCAACCTGCTGTGAGCCACTTCCTACCCTTTTGAGAGAGAGCTGGATCATCTTGGCCAGGGGTCTGTATGCAGATTACCAGCAACTCATCAGTAATCTTTACCTGTTATGCTATGAATAAGGCAGTTCATCTCCTTTGGGAAGCAGCCTTTACATTTAATGTATGCCAGAGTTCATCTGCATAGGAACACTTGGAAGAGTTAACCTGGATTGTTATGCTTTGGTTTAGTTTAAATTACACTATACCTGTGTTAAAGAGCTTTTAAGCAGAATTTAAATGACTGTGGTTTGATTTACTGTATTTACTTCTGCAGTTAAGTACATTAGTAAAATTATATTAAACTCTTTTACAGGCACTCAAGTAAAATTTAAGTGTCTTTAATTTGATTTAATCTGCTTCCAGTAAGATTTATCTGCGATTTACTTTCGATATTTTCTTGTAGGCAAACTATAGGCATGTTCCCACAAGCAGCAGAAGAGGTTAGCCGTTCCATTGTAGCTGCTCATGGTTTTGTTGCTGGTGTAATAACTTCCTCAGGTTGACCAACTCTGTCTCTCAATTTATTCATCCTACTCCGTTCAGCGCTCCCTCTGTTCCCCTGTTAGTAAACGGGTGATAACAACATGTGCTCTGGGAGGACCTGAGAACTCTCCCTATTAGAAATGCTAAACTGGGCGGGATGGTATTTGATTAGCATCAAAATGAAAGTCTAAAAATATGTCTTTTATTTTGTTTAGTAGCATAGAGATGAGGGTGGCCATGGGGAAAATGCACGACCTGTCGTAACTTCAATCACGAGTATAGTTATTTTTCTTTCAAGTTATGGCAGAGAAAGCACCTTTTCGTGCAAAGCGGAGTTCAGGCTTCTATATCTTTCTTTTGCTGGATGTGTTTTAGTTTGCTTATGTGAAATAGAGTCTTACCTTATGCAAGTAAACAAACATGAACACATATCAAAAGCGAGCCTTTTTCCCCTTACAGAAGTGGAGATAAAACAAAACCTTGGTTTGACTGATCAGAAACTAATGCTGTAGACTTGGTTTGTAAAATGGCAGCAGCAATTTGGGACCTTTCAAAATACCCACCCTGGCTTTTCTTCGTTGTCAAGGCTTAAATCCAGCCACACAGGGCACTTGAGAATAGTAAATGTTGTTGTGCGCAAATGAGGATGAATGGCTTGAAAGGGTTTTATGACAAATTGCTCATGCTGGCATTGCAGTATGAGGGCTGTATAATGCTGCTGTATGAGTAGACAGACAGTGATTGTAAGTGCTCCCTCTGAATATGCAGAATGGTGATTTCTGGCACGTATTCTCCCCGTGCAAGGCAACATCTAGCAGTGGGCAGTTGCACCATCAGATGATGTGAATTGCCAAGCCATGCCTTTATAATCAAATCCATAATAAACCAACCTTTTCCCCTCCCACCCACAACTCCATTGAGAAGTGAAACATACGGAGTTGCAAAAAGTATGTCAAACATGCATTTAAATGCCTGGTGACTCTGACGCTTGATTTGATGTGTTCTACATGTGACTTGAAGCATAATAGCCCATTGTCCTGAACTGATGGGCTTAGATGCTGTTTGATCGCTTTAACTGAACAAATGTGGTGCTTTAATTCTAAGCAAAAGGCACTTTAAGTAGGAGAATGGATTTTATATGTTTTTTTTAAAAGAGATCAGGGTTGTGGTTTCCTTTTCCTTTTGGATTTACAACAATATGACAACAGATAAGTAGTATTCATTTCCTAAGGCACAGTAATTAGGTGTTAATGTTAGGCCCCTTAAAAACCTGTCATTTTAATTATGTAGTATGTGGAACAACTTTTGAGGAGAGTTTTTGTTTTTTAGTTTCTCAGTGTTATCAGCAGCTTTGGAAATGGATATTTTTTAAATACTCCCCACCCGCCATTAACTGTTGACATGCTGGTGTTCAGGTGGTGTACCTGAAAGGAAGAAGCTAACTCTACCTACTAAAACTATCTAAAACTACTATAATCACATTTAATGAATAGATAACGGGGAAGAAGAAGAAAATGTTTATTATATATGCATAAAAATACATTTTCTAGATTTTCAAGAATATGTATGTATAATATAATGTGCTTATAGGTTTTCTTGTCATCTCCTGGCAATACTTTTGAAGCACCAGGTTTTAAATTATAAGGCATCTGCTGTGAGTACAGGTAGTCAGTGATATACTGTTTGAGTACAAGTAAATCCAAAATGATCTGTACTTAGCCAGCATTATCTGCAATATTGCAAATACTTGCTCTGTGCAGATTTGCAGCTGAGGTCAAGTGGAGGTGAGATCTTTGCTCTGAAACGTGAATTTTACCCAAGGTTGTTTTTAAAGTTATCCTTCCTATTGCTTCCTTTCCCTTCACTGTTTTTAAATAGCTCTGCAGTTAGAGATAACAAATTGGCCAGTATCCCCTGAGAATGGGCCCTGGTTATATGCAGTTATGTAAGAGCATGAGCAAAATGTAAATTCTTGGGTAACTCAACACAAGATACTATTTCATCACAATCGCTATTTAATTTTTGCAAGAGAACCTCCCACGCTGAATGTTCTTTGAGTTATTTGGGGTTGATTTTTCATGAATAAAAACCTTAGTCATCTTCAGAATCTGTTCAATATCTTAAAGAAATAAAGACTGCACATTTCAGTAGTTAACGTGGTTTTCTTTTGTCTCTCACTGATTGCTGCACTCCTTGCTGTATTGAAACCAATGGCAAAGAAACTTTCTTTGTATGTTCTCTTCTAGCTATGATAGTAACTTTCTGCATCATCTTGGGAAAGAACTTTTCAGCTGAGTTTACATGGATAATCTGTGCCTGGATCTACCCAGGCATGAATGCATTGACTGCCAAATTGCGAAGTTGCGTGCAAGTTAGTATTTGCACAAGTGTTGCATTCATCCCTGTTTGCCAGTAGGACACTTCAGGATGCATGAGTTCTGTGTGGTGTCAATAGACTGTCAAACCAAGACAGCTCTACCTGATGCATAGTCTAGCCCTGACTCTCTGCTCCCCAGTTGGCCAAGTTAACCCTAGCCTAAATGGTGAACTATCTTGAATTGATGATTTTGTGGAAAGGAGTAACTGGGGCAATGTATAATTTGGCCATTTTATTGCTGCAGTGAGTACTAGCCCTTGAAGCGTGGACCTAGTTGATGGTATATATTTGCATGCACAGTAGAATATACCGGTAACATGTAGCCTGGGAAGTTTTTGAACATCTTTATGAAGTACATTGAGATCACTGGAAGTGAGCAGTGCTTACCAGCTCCTGTTGCTTTATTGTAAGTACCAACTCTTGACGGTATTCTAAAAGCCTGGGCTCATGAAGCGAAATGACTGTATTAGGAAGATTTGCCCCTAGAGGTAATAACTCTCTTTAGTCTAATTGGTATAGCTGGAGAAAGTAAACATTTTCAGTTGCAAAAACTGTTTTCAGTCATGAGGTGCGAGAACTAGACTTCAAAGTTAGATTCAAGTTTGAGAACACATGCTTTGAACTTGCTTAGATATGTATCAGAACATCTGACAGCAAAGGATAGCTGGTATTCGCAGAGTAAAGTGCATGCTGATAATGCAAAAGAAGCAAGAAGGTTGTCAGCAGCAAGTAGTATATTTTCCATAAAACATGGAGGTGCTTCATAATGTGTAATAAAACTGTTATCTCGTAGTCTTGCATTTTTACTCTCAGAGTTAGAAATTTTAGCTTGTTGGCTCATTTCTGGGAGATGATTAATAGGGCCTCCCTTGGGAGATCAGAGACTGAGTACCGCAACTGCTTTGTGAGAAAGGTTGGCTATCTTTTTTTTTTCCCCTCTCTATTGGTAAATGGCTATTTCTGTTTTGCGTTTTGCTGTTTTGCTTTAATTTGCTTAATTTTAATTTAATGTGAATTTGTTCCAGTGCATGAGAGTGTGCAATTATAAGTATTCGTTTGAAATGGTTATGCAAGACAATCTGATGAAAAATGCCTTTATATTTTTCTAAGAAGCAAGATTAAATAGTCACCTTATCAGGGAAGCGAATGTGTGCCCAGTGAGAAAGGTAGCTCTTCAGCGATGGTTAAATGTAGGGGGCAGCTAACCTTGTGACTAACTACCTTTATGGTATGCCTCTATGTTCCTAGCAGGACGAGAGAGAAAAGACAAAAGTCTAAAAAGCAGTCTGGCTTACACTGTTGATTGGAAAAGGGCCTGTAGGAAAACTTACAGGAACCATTTTGAACATTGCTGAGGTCTTGGAGATGCACACCTTTCCAACTTTGCTGCTTCTACATTTACTATTTAATTAAACCTCTGCAAAATTCTCAGAGGTCTGTCCATTTGGAGTCCTGCCCCCGGGCTCTCTGAAGCAGTATGTGCCTTTTAGGTACTGCATCTAACCTAATGTGTTAACTTTGTATTTCCTCAGTGCAATTGTGCTGTATGCTGGAGAGCTTTCAGGTAGTTTTTGTTGTTGTGTTTTTTAAAGAGTCCAAACTAGAAAAAAATGGAAGGTAACTAGATCAGTGTATCCTTTTTTGCAGATAGAGGGAAGAAATGAAAAGTAGATTCATGGCTTCTTAGGGGGAAAGTTTTTGAGTAACCCTGGTGCAGTGGTAGGCTCTGGTTCTTTGATCCAGGGGAAGGGAAAGTGCTTCCATAGATTTCATAGATTAGTAGTGTCCTCAGATATCAAAAGGGAAATTTGAAAGTCAATGTCCTAGTCAATGCCGTGATAGACAGCAAGGTCCACCCGCTGGGAGACGATGCCTTCCTTACTCCCCACGAAGTCTGGGCTACGCTGCAGTGCACCAGCCCGTGCCAAGAGATTCCCCCTGCTAGGGCTACGTGCAGGGTCAGGATCTCTCAGCTGCCTTGCCTTGTGCTGAGTGGCCCTTAGGCCCTTGCCAGGTCCGTATACCAGCTACCGTCGTGTTCATGGGCTGGTTTTACAGAGCACGATGTGTGTGCTCTTTAGGCTCTTTCCTGTTGCATGGCTGGTGTCCTGTGGTGGCTTTTAAGTCCCTGAGCTTCTTGAGTGGTGTGTGTCACGTGCAAGGGATATTTAACTATTTAATGAAATGCAATTTTGGAAACTGTGTTCCTTCTGAGACACCTGTCTAGTGGTGTGCTGGTCTTACTGTTAAGGGAATATTGGACTTTTGTTTTTCTTACACTCCCTATGGAATATAAGTAGACCTATGTGAGCTACACGTGCTTGCTTCCAAGAGGAGAAAATGGAGCTGAGTCAGTTTAGGGAATAAAAAGTCAAATAAAGCAGCGGATGGCTTTAATGTGAATTTTCTTGTTGCTTAAAACTGTTCATTTCAAGTCTAAAACTGTCTTTGAAGTTTCTGTTCATGATGAAACTAGGAAATGCTATTTCAGCTTTTTTTTTTTTTTTTTTTATTGTGTGGAGTTGTAAAAGCCGTTGACCTTTCTTTTGAGAATGAAACTAAAGAATAATTTCTTTTTTTAGTAAGAGAAGCTAATTAGTGTGTAGTAAAGAAAAACTTTAAATAAATCATTCAAGGCTCACCTCATGAAGGCATTATCAAATGAAGCCCTACCCGGAAATAAAATGGTATTTCTTAGATTGAAAGATTATATTGTCTTTGATTGTCTTAGATTGTCTTTGAAGCTGTCATTTAATCTTGAATTCTTTGTAATGGATTAGTTCTGCGCTGGAGTTGCATGGCTTTTTGTTAAATTATAGAGAGGTTGGCTACGGCTGAATTTGTTTTATTTTCAAATTGCGGTATATTACTGTTTTATTTTATGGTATAGGCTGCCAGAGCCAAATTAATTGCTGTTGTGGTGTGGAGGCATGTAGGAGTTTGAAGACTTATGGAGTTTATGTTGTGCTGAATAGGAGTGATGAAGTACAGATAACAGGCCACAGCTGTGGCCACAAATTAGGCCTCTTTAATTTGATGTTGAAAGTATTGCATTGTAATTGCTCTTCTAGGATTACCATGTGGAAAGTCTGAATAAATTCAAACAGATCTAAAATAGGAAAACTAGAAATGCATGCTGCTGCAAATGCTGATGGGGGCTTCATCCTTGTGAAATGAAGGTGGCAGCTTTCCTAAACAAGAGCAGGGCTCGGAAGCTTACTGTTTGTCAACTACCTTGACTGTTTTTTACATCTTAAACTTTCCTGGACACCTTTAGGTTTCTCGGGCATTCCTTTGATTTACAGTCAGCAGGCTTAGGGGAGGCAGAGTTGTGATCTTTTCCAGCAATCCCATTTCTGTGGTTTGTTAGTTGAGTTCTTGAAAGGGAATTCATCAAGTCTGGAGCTTTACCTGGAGCTGCAGGGAGTCTGCTCTGTTTCCAAACATGCACAGCAGAAACCTAGACTGAAATGAGCCAGTATTGCCCCAGTCCAGCTGCTTTGCCAGCACTGTGTCCATTTGTGCCTCCCATGAGCTGTTTCCAAGAGCTGACCCGGCAGAAAAGGTCTCACTCCTTTCCCCCCACTTAGTTTTCTGCCAGTTTCCTTCCTTGGCTGGCTCACCGTGGAGCAAAGTGCCAGAGCAGGCAGGCTGCAGCAACACAACTTTATAGAGGCTTCATCTGTTGCAAATCTGCCTTACCTGAGCAACTGGTCATAGTTGAAGAGCATGAAAAAATGAGGTAGCTGGGTGTTTGGTTTGGTTTTGGTTTTGAGGTGACTGTTCGGATTGTCTTTAACTCCACTTTAAAGCATTTGTGAAAATAGCAATTTATAGCCAAGGTTTGAAAAAAAGGAGCCATCTAGTCAGCTCCATTAATGAAATCACCTCATTTTGGAAGAGCTAAGGGTTAGCCCTGGTAGGTACAGGACTCCCCAGTAGATCTTTTAGAGCTCCCATTCAAAGTGGGGTTATCGCTCGCCAACATTTTAAGTGGAGGTTGTATGTTTGTTTTCTAACTTTGCAAAGAGTAAGCTGAAACAGGCTTACTGAGGCTACATGAATGAGGTGGATCCATGATGTGTGGTTTTGTACAATTTTTTGTATTTGTCTGTAGATGTGCTTTAATTGCGTGTATATGCAATAATGTACAATATATTCTCATATGACTTCTAAAAACACTTTCATAAAACCATGTAAAGACCTCTTGAGTCTGTGTGAGAGTTTATAAGTCAGTCTGGATGTCATGACAGATGGTTATGGGCTCAGATAAGTGACAGATAATATTCATTGCATTTTTTTCGGACCAAATCTGAAGAGAAACCAAATGAAATGTTTCTGCAGTAGATCTGCGAAACTGTTCAAGAGCAGAACAAATCTTCGTATTTTATAGCGTGTTCGTCAATGTGCTCAGTGTAGGTATCTTGTGCATGCAGGTCTGTTGTGGGCCTTGACTAAGCTCTGATGCAGCTGAAGTGCCATGTAAAGGCTTTCCCTAAAGAACATGGGTGACTTGTGAAGTAAATGACACTCTTGTGGGTTTAGTTAGTTTTGAAGTATGGCTAAGGCTCTTGCCTTCTGTGGAACTGCCCTAACGCTGTGGAAGTACTGATGCTTCGGGTACCTTGCACAGGGCAGTCACGTAGTCACAGATCAGATCTAACTCACAAAGGCAGTCCTGTGAAGTGGTAGTTTTCCTCTGGCATATTTGAAATGTTAGAATGGTTTGTGGTCCCCCAACAGACATTAAGATGGTGTCTAGAACACGGGACTGTGTGGCTGATCATGTCCGCTAGTCCCATCATCTGTGAAAATGTGTTTTGCTGGCATTTAACCAAACAGTTTTATTTGCTCCAAATCTTCTGCAGCCTGTAGTCTCTGTTGTTCAGGCTGCTGCTGCGTGCACAGGTGGTTCAAGAGGAAGAACATGAGCAGTGGTGGGCTAGTTAAAGTAGTTCACAGCTGCCTCTTGTTTGGCAGGATCCTATGAAGTTGTCTGTCTAGGCTTATAAGGACAAGGGACAGCTCTGGTCATGCCAAGGTGGTAGGGAAACCTTATTAATCTTACAAACCTTGAAGTGCGTGGGCTGGGACCGAGAAGATGCTGAGTAATAACAGGGAGAGCGTGTGCAAGGTGCCCCCTTTCTCTAAAGCTCTTGTTCAGGCAGCATATTTGTATCCTGACCTGCAACATCCCGTGCGTTGTTACAGTCTGAGGAGTTTCCTGAACCTGCAATGGAAAATGTGATGCACTTGGTAAAGCAGAGCAAATGTCTGCTGGAATTGGCTTCAGTGAACAGGACTTTAATCCAGATTTACATTCCAGGAAAAGATTCTGAGGTGGCAACCATGTTAGGACCATCAGGTATCGCAGTGTAAACCACACAGTCATTGCTTGATTTGAGGACTTACATAGGCAGAACTCAGAAGCCAAGGTTTCTGACTTTTGTGAAGAACATATCCTTTTTTTTCTTGTTGTTTTAATATCTTTCAAATGCATTTGGCATTTTGTAGACTGGCAGATGACCAACAGATCTCTATGTACAGTAGCAGAGGCTGTTACATTTAGGATGCAATATTTTGTTTTGTGGAACAGGCTACTTTTGCAGCTTTCAAACTGAAACTCCCATCTGGTCCTTCAAAATTATGAATATATGTTCTGGGGAGAGGAAGAAAGATTGATGGCTCTTCTAATACTTGGAATATAGGGGCTTTCATGATAAATTGTTTTCTTCTAACTCCTCTGTTCCAGATTACTTTAGTAATCTTGAAAAGCAAAAAGAATAAATCAAAGTGGCTTAGAGATCAGGCATGTGGTTTTATTTTTAATAAGGGGTAAATCTGAAACCTTACTTAGTGTACATTGTTCACTGCTTGGGTATATGAATCAGCCCCTTCATTACTGATCTGTAAGCATTTCCTTTTGGGGTTAGAGTGTATTTTCATTAGAATGAATTTTCTAATGCAGGATAATGTTCTGTGTGTATTTATAATCATGTGCAAAGACAGTGTAAAAACAAGCAAACCAGAAAAAGGAGAAAAAAAAAAAAAACACTTATGTGCAGTTTTGACTTGAGAATACATTTACTTTTGAATGTTTGATTTAGATCTGGCTGCAGGAAGGAAATTTGAGAAAAAGCATAGTAAGCCTACCAGCCCGAGAGAGGGGCAGAATTTACAAAGTTACGCCTGCGCTGCAGTGTGTATCTGGGACACATTTTTCCCCAGAGGATTCAGGGTAGTGTGTGCTTTGGGGACTGTCTGCTAATTTTGTGGGGAAAAAAGACACCAGGAAACTGTTTTTCTTCCTCATTGCTAACGGTTACTGTTTGGGCCTGTGTGCCCAGAACAGAGTAAATCTGAACCTGGTGAAAAAGGAGTCATAAATAACAGCTCAAAACACTGCAAGCCAGCCCATCCCTGCCACTCTTTACAGCCTCCACCCCATCCCCTCTTCTGCAATACGTACACATGTGCTTACTCTTTGGCTTCTTATCAAAATTGCTGAAGGAGGTTGTTAAATGAAGAAACTGGCTTTCCTTTTGAACTTTTAACCTTCTAGAAAGCTCTGGTAACTGGGCTTCTGCAGAGCAGAGGGTGTTTGACATTAAAAAAAAAAAAAAAAAGTCTAAGAATGAAATACCAGTGTGTACTTCTGAAATTCCAAATTTGCTCGGGAAGTCTTGCACCTATGTGCTTTAAAAGCCTCAAAGGGGCACAGAGATTGTTTTGGGGGGAGATCAAATGTCCCTGCTGAATCTCAGCATCCTAAATCATGCTAGGATGTGCTTAAGCTCGACAGAACAAGTGCAGCAGTTGGCAGAAAACCTCCACCCAAGGGAAGGGGTGTGTGCATGTGAATCTCTCTGAGAGCATGAGAAAAAGGCTTGAAGAACGGGTCGTGAAAAGGAAAATAAAACACTATCAGAAAAAAAAAAAAGTCAAAAAAGTGGCCAAAGGTGATGAGAGAAAAATTGTATAGCTAGGGTAAAGGTGGATATTTTTGTTAGATTTTCTTGTAAGAATCAATGTCCCATTTTTCTCTTCCTTCTTGTTAAAAAGAATACAGTTCAACTCTTCACAGTTGCTACTTTAAGAGCTAGTATTGTGAAACTTTTATATAGTAAAACCACTTAAAGCACATTGAAGCCTAATCCCTGCTTATGCTAGTGAGTTTTAAAGCTGTCATCATTTAAAGTCATACAAAAGCAAAAATAACATCTTAAATGGAATTGACTTTTTGTTTCCAGTAACTTTTTCTTCGTAAGTCAATAACTGAAAAAATCTAAAAGCAGATTCAGGTCAAATAATACTTTGAGATTTAATTTTAAGTGCTTAAGTAACTTTTGTTATTATCACTACTAGCTTGGTCCTCTGTATAAAAACATAGTATATTTTTGCAAACCTGAAAATGAAAATTTGGGAGGATGGCGCTCACAGGAGAGACCTGCAGCCTGCCCTGCTCACATGCAAGCTAGTAGCCATGCTGCATCCATCATTAAACATGTAGCTGCCTGCTCCAAAGGGAGAGTCCTCAGCATCTCCTAAGCTTTGGCCTGATTGGGTTTCTTTTAACAGAAAACAGCAATGCATAATAGAGTTAGGCTTAACTGGTGCTGTGCTAAGTCACCTGGCCTTGTTCTTCCTTTTGAAAGAGAAGGTAGGTTAGTAAACCAGGCTAACAGTGGCAGTTAAGAAAGAACCTGCTAAAAGAGGCAACTCTTAAGTTTACTGAGGGTTGATCAGCTTTGCTAGAGATGAAGGAGATCTTTGCAAGAAGCTTTGAATATTTTTCCTGTAAACTTGCAGCTTGACAACACTGAGATCCTTCATAGCTGTAGGATTTTTCACCTTGCAGTTGTCATGTTATAAATCCTCAAAGCAAGAGGCGTATGTTTCCTGTTATATCATCATATCTGTCTTTTTTTTTTTTAAGTCCTTTTTTTTAAAAAAAAAATAATATTTCCACTTCAGGAGTAAAATGACTAAAAGCAAAAGGGTGGGGGAAGTCGTCAGCAGTAGTGCATTAATTTATTTCGGGCTAGAGAGAGGTAATGGTCACAGGGCAGTAGTGTCTTCCTGTCATTTATACTTGCTAAAAATAAGGCGGTTGCCAGGAATGACTGAACTGAAGAGTTAGATGACAGATTTTTTCTAAATGAGGGCAGCCTAAGCTTTTTGGACTCTAAAACTAAAGCATGGAGTGTCTTGCAGAGTTACCTGCGTTAAACGACAAAAGCCTAAATGGAAGGAATTCTGTAGCGGAGGGATGAGCAATAGTTGCTCAGTGGACTGTTTCAGGGTATTTGCATTTTGATTGGCTCCTCAGGCATTTGCCCATGCCCCAGGGACTCTTAAGGTGAGGAAAAACAGCTTTATATGTAAAGAAAAACGGAAATGAGAGAGTTCAGACTTGCTCCCTGTAGTATTCTCTTTGTGCTTTCTCAGCTTTGCCTTAAAGGAGTGTGATGATATTGCTTCTGTTTTGCCTGGGAGATCAGTCTCCCTTGCTAATTTAAGGTATATAATCCACCTGCAAATGTATATATAATTTTGTGCTGGGAGTGAAACTTATAATTTGGCAGAGTAAGCAAATTAGAAAGCACTGGTCAATAAATTATCCACAAAATGATTTGGCTCCTTTTGTCTCATCCCAGAGTTGGTACCTGATGTTCCTGCGAGAAGCCCCATCTGATGAGTAACTGTGCCCTGCAGTGTTGAAAAGAGCACAGAGTGTTTCCAACAGACCTGGAGCAGTGTCCTCCCCTTTTACCACTGTCTTTTAATGGCAGGTGTCACATTCAAATTAAGGACAGTAGCAAGAAATAGGGCGACTGGCTGGTCTCCACTTCCAGCACCTCCGGGTCTGCGTAGGTTAAATTAGGGGAGGATTCAGTTAAGAGCTCTGCCCAAGCCCATGAATTGGCAAACAGGCCGCCCATTGTGGGGGATCTGTCAGGCTAATTTAGATACATACCCCTGTGAAAGCCGCGCTGCTCGGAGCGAGGGTGATGCCCCGTTTTAGACTTGGGCCTTGGAGGCCCGGAAGGCCAAAGGGCAAGCATGTGGCCACACATAAAGCCTTTGAGCAAAGGAAAATTAAACACAAGTGTTCTTGGTCCCAAGCTTAATGTCCTCGTCTTTGGAGCAGACTTTCTGGTCATTTAGCAATGTAATTGCTACATGTGATAGAGAGCTTGTGCAGGAAGTTTAATCAATGCTGTGAGAAAAAGAAACTTGGTAGATATGAGGTCTATATGCTGTTGCTTTTTCAATTTATTGTTTTTCTCTAGTGCATCTCGCATTAGGTGTTAATGAATTGATATGATTGTTCCTTCAGAACTGCTAGGGATAAATAAGATTATGCAGGCTCTGCCACTCAGGAGGCATGTTTTGCAAATGCGTGCAATGTTGTTCTCTCACGTTTAAGTGGTGTGAATAGGCTCTGGGTATTTCTGCAGCATATTGGGCCTGCTGGCAGTTGGATACTGCTCCTTCAGAATTCCATTCAAGTCAGACCTTCTGCCTGATGTGGAGTTAATGTTGTCATTTCTTTCCATGCTTAGCCTGTCTTTGGGATAGCACGTGAGACCAGCAAGGCAAGAGATGTGGCTGAAATCCATCTGATTCAGTACCAACTGTATAGCTTGTGGAAGTGTTGCGAGTAGTTGAATTTCCATCAGAGTTTGGAGAATGGCATATGTGAAGAAACCACAAAAACAAATTATCCTTCATTTCTCATGTACTCTCCTAACTTGGACATGTTGGCTCAGGAAGAAGCAGCTGGGAGCTGTGTGTTGTGGAGAACGTGTCTTTGTGAGCCCTGGATGATGGGAGTAATCTTTGAAACAAGGTATAAGGAGGCCACATCCGTCTGTGGGATCACTTTAAACTCCTGAGAGACAGAAGGGTAGAATCTGCTGTAGGGGTAGGAGGCTGTAATAGGAAACACTTTCATTGTATGACCTGTGAATATTGCTTAACATAATGTAAAAAAGAGAGGAGGTTTATGCAATCTTTTTGCTGCCATCTCCATGCTGCCAAACCTGTAAAACTCTGTTTTAGACTTTGTAGTAGTATAGAAATTCTTTACTGAAAGATGGAAAGAGGACTTACTCTGTTTAAAAGAGATTAATGGCTCATTCACATATATTATTTGAATATTAGTAATCTCCTGATGTTAAATTTCTACTGAAAGCAGGTGAAAAGTGCCACAGAGTTACTGTTTTGTGCTTGCTCTGTATTGCCATTTCACAAAAATATATTCCCTTCCGGCTGGGTATTAGTCTTTAGGAAGTTCAATATTGTCTATTTCAGCAGGTAACTTTATCTGAAAACACTTTAACTGTGTCAAACTGAACTAGATGGTTATTTGATTGGTGATTTTTCACCCTTCTCCCCTGCCCCCCCCCCCCCAAAGCAGCAGCCAAATTTAGTTTGTGAGGACTGCAGTCAGAAAGCAAGAATGATAAACAGTGCAGGGGACTTTGTGAGGGAATGTTATTTAATAGTTCTGAAAATGCAAACTCTAGCAATCATCAGAGCACTAAATATGTGCTTGGATTTTATCCAAACACTTTAATCTTTTTTTATGTCTATTGCAATTAAAAGGAGCTCACTGAGTTAATGAAACATACTGTATTGAGCTGGTAATTACATATTTTTACATCATTCTTCTCTACTGAATTGCAGCTCAGCTGCTCAGCTGTGTGCCGTGAACTTTGCACAGGTGAAAAATCCTCTTAGGCTCAGAATGTACTTCTATGATAGTTGAGACAAGCAGGTTTCGTTCCTGCTTTCCTCCCTGTCCCTCTTCCTTCCTTATGATAGTCCTGATGCAAAGATGATAGCGAACTTGTTCAAGGAGTTGGTCTGGCTAAAAATGAGGCTCTGTTTTTGCTTTTAGCTAGTTGTTTGGACAGATCCATCTCTATGAACTGCCCTACAGATGCCAGTGCTGCTGCTGGAGAGGAGGAAGCCAAGCATAGCCCTGGAGAAGCAGGAGGCTGTGAGACAGGAGATGGGCTGTGAACGAACTGGACCTTCAATGGAATAAACCTGAGGTTTCTGGAGGAGAAAAGACTGCAGTTTAGCAGACAACCTAAAGATTATGCCCCTGCATGTATTGTAATATTTTTAATATAACATTTGTGAGGCTTCATTTCCTATTATATAGTAAATTAGAGGTATACTTGTTATTACACAGCAAAAGCACCATGTTCTTTGTCTTGGTTGCAGCCAGGCTCTTCTTGTCCTGTAACTGGATTTTATAAATTCTTTGCAGGCAAATAATTTGGCAATAACTCCTGGTGGGAATCAAGAGAGTATAAAAATATTTGGAGCTTTCCATTTGTTCTTACGATAATACGCAACAGCATCACTCAGCAGTCACTGGTTCAACTTCAATGGATGTTTTGATACAAATTGATTGATTTACAGTAGCAATCAGTGACAGTCAGTGTTCTGGCTTCTGACAAGGAAACTGCCTTGAGTTGTCTTGCAGAATAATGTGGCTGGCACGGTTTAGACCTCGGCGTGCAGACAGCACCGGTTGCGTTGCCTGCATGCATGTATTGTGGGAAGGTTAAGCACTCGTTTTGTTGATTAGCCAATTTGGAAACAGTGAGTGCTTTGCTCATTCTTGGCATAACTGTGCCTGTTCCCAGAGATGCTGGAGCAGGAACTTCAACCAGAACATGGATGCAGGGAAACAGGGAAGCAAAGCTGTGCCATCATCAGCGCTTGCCAGTGAGTATTAGCTCTGGAGATTTGGGGGATCTTTGAGAACATTTGTAATTATAGTTGCTAATAAGATTGAAATTAGATTTTTGGCAGAGTAGGTCATATATATACTATATATGTAGCCTTACAATTGATGATGATTTATTATCTGAGCAGTGAAGTAACCATGTGTACTAATTTGGCCAGTATTTTTCATGAGTCATATTCAAGATTTTAAATCTGATCTCTTCTGTAAAATGTTTCCACTTTTCTTACGATAGTAAAACGGAAGACTGGTCAACATCTCTCCTTTTATTTGCAATAACCAAATCAGTGGCTTTTCTCTCCCCCTTTTTTCACAGCCCAGTGTTGTAGCGTATATCGGACTCAGAAGAGCTTTACGTTTGTAAGTGGGTTGTAATACAGGAGTGAACAAATCACCTGCCAAAAGGAAGTATTCTCCTCGGTGATTGTCCACTACTTAAACAGCATAAGTCTCTAGAGCTGGTGACTCAAAGTCATCAATAGTGACGTGCTTGTATCGCTCTCCCTTCCTTCCCTGCACTGTGTGGTTTTTTAATGTTGAATAAAGCCCACAATAGAAGTGTGGGGTGAGAGTACTTGGATGTGGCATATTAGATGGTAATGTTAACATAATTTATATTACTTTACAGTCAGGAGTAGAGTTTCAATTTGCTCTTTAAAAATTAAATCCAAGTTATTGAAGGCTGGGAGCTCTTTTCAATGAGTGCACTGGGATGCCACCTGGGAAGAGGGCAGAGAATATTTTTCCGAAGTTGTAACCAATAGCCATTTTAGTGCGTTTAGATATTCTTTCTATGGCATAAAAGGCAGCTTGCTACAAAATCAGCTCCTTTTGCTTATAGTGTACACATTTGATTGTGGAAGATGCATAATACTGGAGCATGGATGGTTAGGCTTCAGAAGTGCTTACAGTCAGTACCTCAACGCATTCATAGCTTTGCACTGGAGATATACGGAAAGGATAGCCAGCTATTAATATGCCTAAGTCTCCTGTTACAATTGCATGTCACATTTAATGCAGCTTGCCAAATTGTTTACTCAGGGCACAACATCCCTTGAAATATGTTGGGTGAGCAGAGCGTTGGCACTGATGTTGCCTTGTTATTTCTGCACAGTTTCTGGAATTCCCCCAAGCCACACAAAATACCCTCTGTGGGTATCAATCAAGTAGCTGGGTGAACCTGGTGCTTGCTCTGTTGCTGTGCTCTTCAGAATCTTTTTGCCTGTGTCTTTCCATACATGGGCAAATGTCTTTGGTAGTCCTAGGGTTAAACTTACTGAATAATTAGGAGGATTGCTCAGATACTCTTGTCTCTCCAGCACTCGTATTACAAATGGCAGCACCCAGCAGTTGGTGCCATCACTGAGAGGGAGGTGATACCTGACCAGGACATGCCTGGAAAACAGGGACTCCATTCAGGCCTGCAGGTGCACACAGTGAGCGGGTACCCAACAGGGCAGTGAAGCAGCGGGCAGGATTGGCAGTAGTTGTGTCTGGGATGTGACTGTATCCACATGTGCATTGCTAGCATCTCTATACATTTCTGAAGTGGAGTTAATAATGTGCCTTAAAGTCCCAGCAGTATGGGTAGGAGCACCTCTGTACAACTGCTTTCTGCTGCAAGATCACTGATGGTCTTCCACTTTTTTGCTTGTTTTTTTTTTGTGTTTTTATTTTGTGTTTTTTCCCAAGAGCAGTGTCAGTTCCTAAAGGAAAAAGCTGGTGGTTTAAAAGCTTCTGTGTTTTTATTAGGCTTGTAAATGGTAAATAGTCTTTCTTTTGTCTTTTACTTCTTGTGAGTGTGACGATGAGCATCTGCTTCTGCTCCTTCACTGTGGAGGATCTGCATGTGCCTCTTCTCCACAATGCCTTTCTTTGCAGGATGATTTCTTTAGAAACTCTTTCTGTTTATTGCAACCTTAGACATCCTGTTTGTGTGCTGTCAGCTAACTTGGTTGTTTCCTTTATCGTTCATGCATCTCTGTTGCCCTCTCTTCCTCCGTCCTGCCTGCTAACTTCCTGACTGTACCATTAGTTTCTCTGTATGTGTTGTAGGCATCGATAGGGTAAAAAGTCCTCTTTCTTTTTTTAAACATTGTTAATGTTGCCTCTGGAATTTTTCCCAACCTTGAGCTTACCCTCCTGTATTTCTTGTCCCCTTTGGGATATAGCCAGTCATCCTTGTCTTAATCTGGCCTCTGCTGAAACGAAGCAGTAAAATATTATCATCTTGAAGCTCTTCTACGTGCTTTTTCTCACCCTCTTTTTTATCCAAATGCCAGGAAAATCCCAAGTGCTAGAGCCAGATCATGCTTCTACTGGAAAGTACTGTGACCTTTTGTAAATTCAAAACTGCCTTCCTGAAATGCAGAGCTCAAGATGAACTTTCTCTTCCCTCCCTACCTCTTTGACATATTTTGAACTAGACTCAAATCAGCTTATTCCATTTGCAGTTACGTGACACCCCTTTGAAGTGTCCTTGGCTTAAGCATTTAAAAGTCTTAAAAAAACAGAAAAAAAAAAAGAGTCATCATATTTAACATTGCTTTTTTTTTGTTTTTAATTTCTCACTACCAATTTCTTCTTTTTCTTTCTTTCTTTCTTTCTCACGAAGATAATTATCTTCAGTTGAATTTTAAGGATATTTTTTGATGCTAGGTTCAGTTTAGAACAATCTGGAGGAGAGACCAATGTCATGATACAATCCTAGACTAAGCAGCAAGTTCTGATGAATTATGAAGAGTTTAAATGCGCTTTAAAGTTTTATTTTGTTTAGCGTTTGGTTCTATTTGCTTGCTTAATACCTGCCATGTCCTTTACATTGTGCTGAGCATCTGCACTTGTATACCTTTGAAAATCATACTTTGCCAGGCCAAGTGTAATTTACCTTTTTGACTATCAAGTTCGAATCAGTTCTCTTCCTTGGAATAATCTTTTGAATCCTTGGGTGAGCTTCCTCAAACCAGGGAACTTTCTCAATCTCTGGTTTGAAGAGCTTGGATATTAACCTCCTCAGTAAAGAGAGCATCTTTAGCTGCGTGAGCAGTATATCTTTGCCAATTGTCAGAAATTCAGAAACCTTGAATAATCAAAACCAAGCTTTTAGTTCTCTATTTTCTGGACTATAGATGTGTAACTAAAAACTGCTTAGGAGAAGGAATAGTCTCCCGAGAAGCAACAGAATTCATCAGAAAACTAATTTAACTTTCCTATGAGTTTCCTAAGAAGAATATTCAGGTACTTATTTAACTTTCCTATAAATACCTGAATTTTGGGAATATTAAATACATGCTGTAGAAGCAAAATGATCTGCCTACTTGTACACCAAGTACATCCTGTTTTGTTTCTTCCTCCTTTTCAAGTACACTATAAAGCCGTTTTTTCCTCGCTGGTTTTGAACAGTGCCTGTTTTGAGAGTGGGCCTGTCAAAACTAGTGAAACCCCAAGCATCTAAAATGCTTCCCATGGAGTGGAGCAACAGGAAGCCTGTGGAAAGGTAAAATACTTCTAGTAAAGCTGTGAAGAAAGGATATGGATATGTGAAATTTGGTCCAATGATGACCACACAAATTATCACTCCCTTCAGTGTGGCATCAGCTGATGACAAAATACTCCATGTTTTCCTGTATTCCTAAAACCTGTATTCCTAAAAACAGCTGTTTTTGAGCAAGTGGGGTGTTTAAGCCTGGAGAATCCCAAGCACACTTTATCTTAGCAGTAAGTGGTGTGTTCCCGAGCTAATTGTGCCGTATTGATCCGATGCTGCAGGTTCAGCATCAAAGAAACGTGGTCTGTATGAAACATCTCTGAGCTGTGGAAGTCTATGGTGCAGGGTCAGGCCTCTGCAAGGGCTGAGCTGCAGCATCAGTGGCTCCTGAACGGCGGTAGAGGACCCTGGGTTGCCTTTTTCCTCGGGGAGAGGCCGCTTTTTTCCTTCTTTTATTAGCATCCTCCTCTTACGGCTCCTGTAGAGCTTTACCTTGCATTTGCAGCAAAACATCTGTGGATTTATTGCCGTGGGTCTGCTGGGCCTCTGTGATTTCCGTCTAGTTCAGGGGTGAATAACATTGGGCACGTAACAAAGAGAAGAAGGCAGCGTGAAAGCCTTTTTATGTATACGAAGTTTGCATCCAGCCCCTGGCTCCTGCGCGTTGCTTTTTCCTTCAGCGCCGGAGAGGGTAGAGCGTGTTTACAGCTCCTCAGACTCGCCTGTGCACTCATGCAGCTCAGAGCCCAAAATAACTCTCTTGGGGATACTAATCTAGCGCGGGATTATCTTTCTAAAATGGTTAATCAGATGTGGTCCCCGAGGGACCTTTCAACTGAACTTGCCTCCTAGTTTCTGTTTGTGGGAGCGCCTCGGAGCTCAGCCCGGGAGACTGATGGGCTTTGACAGGAGGCGCTTGCGCCAGATCCCAGGAGGCGGCAGGGTCCTCTGCTCGGAACGGTGGGTCCGCGCGCCGCCGGGCACGGCGCAGCCACGGGCTGCCTTACCCTGCCCTCCCCGTGCGCTGCTCCGGCCGCAGCCGCCCGGGAAGGGCTGGAGCGCGGCCGGCTCCAGGTGGGCAGCTCCTGCCGGCGCTGCGGGTAGCCAGGCAGGAGCAGCGCGCGCTGGGCACTTACGGTGCTGTTGCTGAAATGCACATGCCATTTGGTTTCGCTTGTTTTTAACCGTTCGCTTCCTGACTCTTCCTGCTTCTGAAATGAGCTGGCCTAGCGTGTATTTTTCCTCCTCTGTAAAAGAAACGTGCTTTCGCTGGCTACTGCTTGCGTGTAGGACTGTAACTTTTAATCAGACAATTTATTGTGGCCTCAATTTTTCCTCTCCTATGGTTATGAATACCATTATATATATATATATATATTTCTTTGAGATGTGTTCTGGTAGCTGTACGTATTAGTTATTTAAGTGTATAAGTTATTTAAGTACCAGTGGAGCTGCGAAACAAACAAATTAAGTGTTTGACTGTTACAACTAATTCCATACACAAATCCCAGCTTTTCGTGTGCAATGCATAGATATTTATATATTTAAGGGGGAAATTAACTGTTTTACTGACTCATGTACTGAATTAATCATGAGCTAGGTAGGTAGTTTGGGAGCCTGAGTGGCTCTGTTGATGCATTTTTGCATTAAATTGGAGCTTTTGATTTCTAACCTGAGAGTTAATTGCTCTGACTTAGATCACTGCAAGAAGCTGCACAGAGTGGTTGAAATGAAGGAATATACTGGATGTGGTATAAAAATAACTTCCAGGATATTCACCTAACCTGGCTAATCTGTCATAGTTTTGAAAACTGTATTGAAGGAAGAAAAGGTACTCGCTTGTGGTGATTTGGTTGGTTGTTTTTCTGGCAAGCTATAAAATACTGTGCTGCTGAGCTTGGAGGTTGCTTCAGTGTCCTCCAGATTACTGCTGCAAGCGTGTTCGGGAAAATAAGAGTGGCGTTCCTTTTCCTCAGAGCCCTCCTCCCCTTCATGCACTCGCGCACACATCCTGTCAAGTGTACCTTGAATAAACATTGTTAAAACGAGTGGTTGCTCCTGCAAGTGGCTGCTTCTCAGCCCCCCTAGGAGAGGAGAGAGCTGCACTCAATAAAACTGCACGACCAGACCTTCAGTGAGGTCCGTAGCCTCTTTGCTGTTTGACGGCTGCCAGCTCGGCAAAGAGCAGTTGTACTCTGTTCTTGCCTGTCATGAGAGCCGCTTACTAAATTGGGAGCATTTCCCACCGGGGTAGTGTCCCTTCTTTATATGTCTAACACATTGCATTGCCATAAAGAGCGATCAATAGCGAAAAAGCAATAAATAGTAGTTAATTCATAATGATCAGCCCTGGAGTTGCAGAAGTCTCTTTGAGATCATAATTTGATGATGATGACTGAGCATCTATTTTGCCCTTAAAAAAAGTATTATTTATTGGCATTGCCTCATAGGTAGATGGAATCCAGTTATCTTTTAGATCCTTCATTCATAAGGATAAAATCTAGAAAAACAAGTCTGAGCACATTTGATTAGGGTGTTTGTCCACTGAGAAGCAAAAAGAAAGGAAACTTGTCGTGAGACTCTTGCGTTCCCTCTCAGCTTTCAGGTGACGCTGTGATGGTTCAGAGCTGGTCTGCTCTCAAGGGAAGTTGATCTACATCCATCTCTGTTAGCTAAAGATCTGCCCCTTTTCATAAAACTGTGTGCACGCACATATAATAAATATAATTGTGTAGGAGATCTTTCATGCTATTCTGTGTATATCAAAGAAAAAAAGTTACAGTGAAATTGTCTTCTGAATTTTATGGCATAACTCTGTTGTACCATGCATTGGGATGCTGAATTGATTAATTTCCAGTCAACTTTCACTGACTGTTAGTTCTTAAAGCGATTTCTTTCTCCCTGCATGAGATTTTAAGATGGATCACAGCTCCCTAAAGCAAAATGAGGGTTAATGCCCATGTGCGTTTGCGGTAGTGGGAGTTTTCTGCAAATGTAATGCTGCCTGATCTGGTGTTGCTTTACAGTCATGGTCCGTAGTTGTGAATTGAAGTTTTTCTGTCGTTCCTAGCCAAATTTAGTTAGCTGAGCTCCTAGAGGCAATACCGGAAGTGGGAGTTACCTTCCCTTTGCCTCCCTTGCTGTATGACTTTTTGTAGGCCATCCTCCTATTTCTTTCTGTATGTAGCACACGGATAATTCATGTTGTTTTAATTAAAAAAGAACTAAAAAGGCGCATGTGGAAGGACACGTGTGGGAAATTAAAGCATTTGACTTGAGTCATCTGAGACAAACTTAAACCAGGCCTGCCTGGCAGAAACTGCTGTTCTTTTTAGTTTATGGCCAATAAATGCCATCCGCTAGTCCAGGTTACTGCCAGCTCCCAGTGTCCCTGTTCTGGTGGTTCCTCCCAGGTCCATCGGCCACATACGGGGTTAGCCAGTGCAGCTTGAGCACTGCAGTTCAGTACAAAAAAGCGGCCAAACGTGTGTGGACACCAGGCCAAGGGCTGTTCCTGCTGCGGAGGTGGGAAATACCCTCACTGCAAGCGTGGGAGCAAAACGGCAGAGGGAAGAGAGCCCTGGCGGGCCTGTAAACCACCCCGCGCACACGCGCCAAGGTCTCGCTTTCGTTTTACTGTCGAGGTGGATTAGCAGCTCGTTGCTGCCGGCAAGCCTGGCTTCCTCCTCCGGCGCCAAGCTGCGCCGCCCCAGGAAGCCGCTGGGCTTGAGCGTGGCGGAAGGGGCAGCGGCAGAGCCCGTTCTGCTGGGGTGATGGGGCCGAGTCGGGTGTCGCCGTGCTGCGTGTGTGGGAGATGCAGCTGGTGGCAGTGGGAGATGGCGGCAGGGGAGGCACGGCGGAGCCTGTCACCCGCTCGCCCTGCAGCGGGAAACTGCAGCCAAAGGCAGCTGCCTGGCTCTTCTAAACCACTTGTGCGTCTTGGTTGTGCTTAATCCTGGTTTCTGTAACGTCTTCCAAATGTTTGTTTGCCTACCAGTGTAGAAAGTATCACTATGTTTCTGAATCGGGTGGTTGTGCCTTTCAGGGCGTTTCCGGCAGCCGATTAAACGCACGGTGGTTCTTCACGGCCTTGCCCCTGCTTTGCGGTGGTGCGCGCGCCGCGCAGCATCCGCGTTGCCGCTGCTGGAAGCAACCGCTGCAGTGGTGGAGTTCGTAAAATGCTTTGTCAGAATGTGCTCACAGCGCCGTGCGGAACGTAACAGCGCTGGCAAACACGGAGGACCCAGCTTTATCCGTACTTCTGAAGGCTGAGCTAACACCCAGTTGTAGGTAGTAGGACACGAGGGTGCCCAGTTCTTGATAAAGGGGTGGTTTCACAATTTTGCTCAGGCTGATCTGAGTGCAGGCAACTGAAGACTGCAGTTAGACTGGGTTAAGCTGATTATGAAGCCACAGCTGAGGATGGTCAGCTTGGTCCTCTTTATTTGTGCTCAAGAGGATGGTCCTCTTTATTTGTACTTGTGGTGTGCGAATGTCTGACATACTCTATTTGTATCTTTCCTCAGCCCTCTTGGAGCGCGTATGTGCAAGCGGACGAGCACGTGTCCCTCCTTTCACCACTTCCTTCTCTGTTCTGCTGAGCCGCGGGGCTGCCCCTCGCGGGGCACGTACGGCTCCTTTCGTTTTGGCGCACGTGACAGCACCTGGTTAGGTCTCGGCAGGACACGCGGCGAATGGAGGGCCCTAAATGGAGGGCTTGGTAAAGCGAGCAGGGCTGTGGGGCTGCAGGAGGGCGCGTGGGCTGCTCTGTGTGGGATCTGGAGAGCTTTGCTGTTCCAGAAAGTGTCCTGCTACCCCCAAGCTGAGAGGGGGACGTGGGGGAGCTCGGTCTGCCTTCTGTTGAAAAATGTTTGTTACTATTGCAAGGTTACAAACTTCCAGGAGCAGGAAGAGACAGAACTTAAATTCTGCAGAACATGAGGACTTGGCTCTGCCCCCTTCCTCTCCTTACCCCAAATTCACCGCCTGTGCTGCCTAATGTAAGATGCTGCTGATACTAATGCTCGTGTAGGACTGTGAGGCTTTATGTAGCTGTCTGGTTGCATCACTTAAAATGTATATTGTATCTATGAGAATTCACATCTGAGGTTTGCCATAAAAAAAAAAAAAAAAAAAAAAAAAAAAGACGTATTTATATATGGGTTTCTCTGAATCAGCTAGGTGAGGAAGTATGTGTGTGTATATGTGGAAACTGCTGTGTGTTCTGCCTTCTTCCTGACATCCCGGTTGCTATAGTGCAGTGATCTATTTGTGAACACATAGAAGATCACTGCTATAGTTAAAAGAAACAGTGTTTCCTGGCCATAACTTCCTGGGCAATCTCTTCTTCTGGAGACCCGAGCTCCAGCTCTCGCCGATTCAGTCGTGTTCCCTGGGACGCCGGGAGCGACACTGTAACAGGAGCTTCCTCTAGTTTGTTGCTTTTGCCCACCGGCGTGTTCAATAATATTTAAAAATAGTTTCTCTATTTAAATCTAATGCATGACTATTATTCACCGTACATTCCAGTGCTTCAGCCATCTTTCTAGCAGAGCGTCTAGCTGTGCAGTGTGTTGTGGCAGTGTGTCCTGTGTTTGCTTCTGGAATATGTGTGATTCCCGTGCTCTCGCACATACCCACACGTGCAGATATCCGTGCACCTGCCCAGCCAGGCAAAAATCTAGGAAGTGAAATGGCGATGTTAGAGTTTGGTCTGAACTGCTGTATGATTTCTTTCTTTTTTTTTATTCTTTTTATTTTTTTAAAGCTACTTAAAAAGGGTATTTGCTGCATGTGTGACCCACTTACTGTCTCTGTGCCTTAGTTTGTTCCACTGTAAAATTGTGGCAATGTTGTTACCTCTTAGTGGAAAGTCTTTTCAAATCTTTGCAGCTAGTGCCTTTTATTTGTAGTATGATCCCTGCATGGCTGCAGCAAGGGCTGATTTGGGAACTTGCGCAGTGGTATCTGGGAGCAGGACAACTTGTGTTTTCAGATGTATCTCATGGGTAGTCCACTGCAGGTGGTTAGTCCTAATGCAATGGCCACAGAGCAAAAACTGATCTGGGACAGTATGAGGAAGCTAACAAATGCAGATTTATGGACTAAAAACTCCTTGTAGGACATATATGGGGAGGGAAATAGATGAAGTTATAGAAGTGCCATGCTTTATGCTCTGGATTTATCTGAGATTATTTGTGACATAAACACTGATATTAAAAGCAACCTTTTTAATATTAAACATTTTACTCATAATTTATTGACTTCTTATTGACATCTTACTGCATGATACCTGCATAGAATTACTATTTTAGTAAATACTGTTTAGAGTGAAGGAAGCCCTGCAAGCAGTTAATAGTGCTCTTGATAAAGCGCTTGGACCCTGATCCATCTGCAGACTGAGAACATTACAAAGTTCTAATGAGAGTAGAAAATTTAAAATTTATACTGAGAACATTTTCCTGAAGTGGGGTCCTAATTTCTTCAAGCAGTGTATCACTGCTGGCTGGTTCCCCTGCGGTGTAAGTCTGTGCAAACTTTGGAGAAACATAGGACTGGAGAATGGCTGCAGTAGCAGCAGTCGGATTTTTAAGCACACAGAGCCTGGAAGCCCCTATAGAAGAAAGGGTTGCTGCCAGTGTTTAGCGCTTTATAGATTGATTTATAGACCTGCCATGGGTCTCTGTTTTCATTTGCCAAAATTTTTTAGTAAGCCTATCTTTATAGATACAAATCTCATGCCTTCTGGAGTGAAAAATGTTTTCCTTTTTTCTTCTTATATAACAAATGGTAGACATTGTGCACACTGTGTTCAGGGAAAGATGTATGTTAGTCATGATGAACAACAGCTCACTGCTTTCAAGAACAGTGAGGACAAAAATGAAAAGTATTATTCAACCCCTTTTCAAGCAGCAGTAAAATAATACCAAAAACGTTTGTGCTTTTAATTTATAAAAGGGCTTAAAGTAGTTCTCCAGACAAAACTTATACCTTATCTAATATAATACTTACTGCTGTGCAACCTTGTTTTTACGATTCAAGGTTAGAGGGGACAAGGAGGAGCAAGACTGGCTTATGTGGTGTAGAGCTCTTCAAACCCAGCCTGAGAGGAAAAACAAGTTACCTGCAGCTTCCCCGAGCCTATTAAAGTGAACAGCAGCCTTACCAGTGATGTAGGGGGAGGCAAGGGAGTGAGGGTTGGGAGCCTCAGCCCTTCCCTTTCTAGCATGGAAGGCACAGATTTGCCCACAAGAAATGACGATGGCAAAGCAGCATCCCTTTTGAATAAGCATTCACAGAGACCTACACGTTTGCCTGGGATGGGGATGAGGGAAGTGAGGGAATGAGCCCTGAGACGATGCAGGGTGATACATACTTGTGTACAGCCCTGCTCTTGGTTCATTTAATGCTAAGTTTTCCCCAATCTGTTCCCTTAAATGTCTATTTAGTTGAAGAGTTTAGTGGAGAAGATGATTCATACCTCAGATAGGTTGTGCTCTATGAGAAGATAAAGGGAAGGAAGGGAAGGGAGGCAGAGAAGTGAAATGTCCTGCCCACTGATCAGACTCTGCAGCCAAAGAGCACAGTGCCTATCTTCCAGGTGGGGCCTGCTCATTCAAGCACCAGCTGACATGTCATTCAGAAAACTCTAAAAGCTCTGATTTACCCTTTTCTTCCCTCTGTGATCACTTACTAACAAGATAAGCAATATTTAAAAGAACAGCATTGTAGGATTGTTCAGAGCAACATCAAACCCCATTGCAGTGTACCATACGTTCTTTATCTTTCAGTGTACCAAGGCCATTCCAAATATGGAACTAAAAATTCCACCTAAGAGATTGCAGATTAGAGAAGAATTCTTACTTTTTAGGTTGCCTGTTATATATGTTTGGTGGCAGTTATCTGTTTGCACTTGCACAGTAGCCCGTTTCGCCTGCTGTGTATGTGCATATTTTGCTCAGCAATGAAGAGAGGAAAATACTGTCAAAGTGAGGAATTGTCACTGCAAAGCCGCAGCATTTAACAGTGGTATATTGAAAGGTGTTGAACCTGGAAATAGTTGGAAAGTATTTCTTCCATCAAATGTTAGTAAGTATACCATTGAAAACTTTCTGTTCAAGCCCATTATTTCATGCAAGCTGAACTTTGTGAAACACCAGGCTTTTTTAGTTGATACTTCGGGTTACATTTCTGTAGGATTGGTGACCCGGGTTCATCCTTGATGGTTTTAACTTTAAGCACAGAAAATTACCCTTGCTGAGTTAAGGAGACTCTTTGCCTGTGCAATTAATATATAATGAAGTGCTTTGCTTGAGCCAGACTGTTGCCAGTGTTTCTCACTCATTGAAATATGCTGTTTCATGTTTTGCAAGTGCTTCTTCCTGGAAAGATGCTTTAAACAAGGAGGGGAAAATTGCATATTAGTTACAGCTCCCTGTCTTCTCAGGTAGGGGCTCATTAAGTCACATTAAACCTAACAACTGCCTGTTTGCTGTGCTTATTACAGCTCATTTTAAAGGATGAGCAAGGTAATGTACATTATGTGCTTTTCTGTGTTCTGCTTGAGAGATGGACTTCCCTGAATTCACTTATTCTATCCTGTAATGTCTTGGTTTTGTTATTTGAGTTTGTCCCTGCCCCCAAATTTCTGTTAGAAATTTGGAAAATAGTATCTACGCTTATTTTCCCCCTCTCTGTAGTTTGACCTTCATACATCCTTGCTGTCAATGCTAATGTTGTGGTCAAAGCTGACCCTTAACGAAAAGGTTTCATAACGAGTAAAGCTTGATAAATAAGGATGATCTTCCACCTTTGAGGCCTCTGTTGCAAAAGACAAGGAGTATGAATAAGATAGTGCATGAAATTGCATGAGGATCTTTTTGGTGGTTCATTATGGAGGACAATAAGTAAAAGACAGAGGGTGGCTGTGTGTTACCATCTTCTCTCAGACTTCAGGCTGATAACTCTGAAAGATGTTATGAGTGGGACCGTGTGGGCTGTGTACAGAAAGTCTGGGCTGTGGCCTCCTCTCTCCTTTCCACACTTTCTCTGTCCAAAAGGCAGAAATGTTACTTATTCTTGCTCTTCAACAACAGTTTTTAAGTAATATTTTAATTAAACCATTGCCAGTTTTAAGTTACCTAGATGTACCGCTCTCTCTTATTGTGTATTTACAGCTTTACGGTTCCTGTTGCTGCAATATTCAGGAAAAGCACAGAATAGGTATCCGGGGGCAGTAACTGTTTTAGGTAATCCCATTGAAATCCGTTTGTGCCTGTGTCTTATCACCGTGTGCTCCAGACAGATTGGTTTAAACTTGGGGATAAACTTCCTGACTGTTGGAGGTGAGCCCTGTTCCCGTCTGAAGGAAAAGTTTATGGATAAACTTGACTGTATTATTTCTTCCTCTGGGTTTTCTTTTCTACCAGATCACTTAGTCTGGATGAAATTAATGGATGTGAATCTCTACATTAGCAAAAAATAATAAAATTATGTTTTGCTTTCCAGATCTGGTACAGTGACCAAAATTGACAGGAACATTCTCAAATGGTGGTTTCATGTTAATAAAGTGCAAGGCAGCACTTGGAAGGAACCATGAGTTAGTGTTTCTCAGACTATTCTGAGAAATGTAGTTCAGAAGGGCTTGTGAAATGCTTAATTAAAGAAAAAAAAAAAAGGCATATCATTTCTGCCATGCGTGTGGATGAATAAGAATAGCTGTAGTTTTTGCAAGTGCTGTCACCAGTAATAACAGTATACCGATACCATCCTAGCATCACAGTCTAAATGTGTGCAGTATTAGCAAACACCATAATTGTTCAAGTAGTGAAAAAGAAAGAGATTCTGGTATCAGTTTATACTGGAGGCTGTTCCATGAAGTGTCCCATGAAGTGGGACTCACTCTCCAAGGTTAGTTCTGGCCCTGTACTTTGACCCTCTAAAAAGCTGAGGGGATAAAGGTGGGAAGGGCTTTCTGCCTCCCACAAACCTGTAAAATTACATGAATTGCCATGCAAAAGTGTTGCAGTAGCTGCAGTTACTGCTGCTCTTTTTTGGTATGAGTATTGTGAAGATTTCCAGTGTTATTGCACCTTATGAGCTTAAGGGAAGTGCCAGTGCTGCCTGCTGCATTTGCTGGAGCAGCCCCTTTGCATCAGGCTGGAGAGATGCCCCTTGAAGGGGGCAGCCCCCTTGCGGGTCGCTGCAGCTCCTGGAATCTGACCCACGGCAGATAATGGGGAAAAATGGTTGCCTTTTCCAAAGGCTCAGTCACTTGGCTGCCTTGAGCCAGTTAACTGATGTTAGGGCTTATTTAAAGCCACCTTTTAGGTTTTAAACAAAGACTAGTAGTCATTTTATGACTCATTTGGTTATTTTTTTGGTAATGGTCAGTATTTCAACTTCACAAAACAAAAAAAAAAAAAAGAAAGGATTCAGAGAGCAGGTACTAACCAATATATAATCACAGTGAAAATTCTTAACTTTTTTATAATCCATTCAGTTTTATTACTGTCAGGGATTATTAGTAGAACTGGAAAGAAAATAATATCCACTAACTTAAGGTACCATTTTCTTTGTTGGAATAAAGGCCTCTTTTTTTTTTTTTTTTTTTTTTTTTTTTTTGAGGAGGGGAAAAAAAAAACTTTCAGCAATAAAAATAACCATGGAAACAATAACCCAGATGTTTTAATGGTTGGATATAATTCAGTGAACTAACATATATACATACATAGTGCTTTGTTAGTGTAATGAACCAGTCATTGTTCAATTACTGTGAGCGATGAAAAATATGATATCCTTTCTTATGGGGCTGTAGGGTTTGAGCAGTCACCATGAGAGCTGCAGTAGTTCTCTGCTTTGGTGGCAGGCAGCCACGCTGGATAAAAGAGCAATGTTATAGCCGCGTATTATGTTTTATTAGTCTGGCTGTAGGCTGGTCCAAAACCGCACTCTGACTGTTTGGTTACAGCTCCTCTAAGGCTGCGAACTGACATCCTGCGGTGCATGGCTGGGACCTCATCACTGAAAAATACAGGAGAAACTTTGACATACAGCGTTTGAATACAGGAAAGGCAGCAAAACTTAATGGATTGAGGATGTAATAGCTGTAGAGGGAGGTTCAGAGTTGTGAAAGAAATGGGGGATGCTTAGGTACAGACTGATGGATGTTTACGCTTTCTGCCTTGTGCTTTCTTCCTCTTAGGAAACATCAGTTAAAGCATTTATGATGCATTTAAATGCATTTTTGTAGAAGTGGAAATTGAATCAGGAGACACTTGAAATAGATCCCACAGAAGTACTGTCTTCCTGACCTTTAACATAGAGGATGCTTAGGAATAGTATGTAAAAAAAAGACACGAAACATTTCTGTCCTTTTCTTATTATTTTTATTTTCAGGGGAGTGAAGAGAGAATTCTGTCTGTGAATTTTAGTAGCACCATAGCACTAGCAAGAACCTTTTGACAGGAGTTCTGAACTTGGTTACACCTTCAACTTAGGGCATTTTTTAGATGAAGGCAAACTGAGGTTGTTGCATCTGCCCATGCATATAGAGGCACAGACACTTGTAATAAATCTCCTCTAAGAAACAGCAGGAATCTTATCTCTTAAACATTAGTTCTGGTGTATTTAAAGGAAATGTTTTATATAATGTTGAGATTCCTGGGGTTACACACAACTGAATTAATTAAAAGGTGTTTCATTCATATTCTGGCCAGCTGGGATATCAAGGAGCACTTTATAATTAAATTATATCCTCCTTCCAGGACTTCAGAGTTGTAATGCAAAAGAGAATAACAATAAAAATACCACAATACAAGTTTTTAGCACCTTCACCTATAGACTTTTCTACCAATTTTAAGAAGTATGCTCATGTAACATAGTGGTTGGATGAGGAAACAAATCTTAAAACCCTTCTTCTGTAGAAACATGTGATGCAAGTAGATGTCACCCCATGCTGTAATCCACTGAGCTGTGTGTCCTTTAGATGTTTTATAAACCTTCAGTACCCTGATAGCTGGGAGTTTCTTTGGCAGTCTGAGGTACTTTGCAAGGTGCTTGAGGAAACAGAGAGACATGACTTGTTAAGACACCAAGAACTGAATAACAGCTCTCCATAAAATTCTGGGTCTTGTTTGTTTTAATGGCAATATATTTCACTCAAGAACACCACTTCCTTCTTTTACAGTCACTTTATCATCCTGAACATGTGCGCTCTGGGGCAATGAAGTATCTAGGGAAATGCAGATTTAGGACTGAGGATGTTTTGGCAAGGGGGAAGGGGTAGCCGAGAGGAAACTGCAGCTGAGGCTGAAGAAGAGGAGGAAATGAACAAGCACAGAGTCTTCCTCAAGTTCTGTCTGCCCTGCAGAACCCCTGCAGCTGTATTTATAGCAGAGTTTTTCTCCTGGCCTATTGAAACTGCCACCTTCAGGGATATAAACTAAGCCAGTAAAAGCTCTCTCCCATCAGCAAGCTGCGTTTGCAGTGAGGCTTTCGCCTGCGGACTTGGGTGTGAGTGTTTCCTGCCGCAGGTCGTGTTGCTGCACCAAGAGATCCCGCAGCGTAGAGCTGGCCTTGGCCTTTCTACGGTCTTTGTTGCTGAACTATTGGAGCACCCTCCCTCTTCTTCATATGATCATCCCCTCCAGAGCACCCATGAGCCAGGGAGCTCCAGTTACCCCTATTTTAGATACCCATTGCCTAGTTAATGAGCCTGGTCTCACAAATACTCCACTGTAGTCAATGGAGAGAGCCAATAGCGGTGATTCAGAGTGGGAAAGGCAGACTGGGGTGACTAAAGACCAAAGCAACCTCATACCTTCCTCTTCCTACAAAGGGAAGGCTTTGTCTCTTATGCTGTGAGACATTTGTGGCAAAGTAGTGAGGCAAGGACCCAGGTGTCGTGGTGTCTGGTGTGCTCACCACTGAACAGTCCTGCTTCTGTCTCTGTAGCCCTTATTATGAGACAGTAACAGATGAAGCTTCTACTGATGGTGAAAAGAGGTCTTTTTCTGTTTTATAATAGCCTTAAAAATGACTTTTGCACTGCAAGATTTATTAGCATAATGGTAGCATTAATTATAGACAGAATGGTGTATTTACTATGTTGAGTCTGGCTTTTTGACAGATGTACAAATGAGCAACAGAACTCTGTTTTACACTCTGGCTGTTTTCTGCTCTCCAACAGGTGTGCTGCATCTGCTGTTTCTCTGTGATAGGCTCAACTTCAGCAAGGGTTAAGGCTTTACTTATTAATTCTGTTGTGATGAAAGGTGTCAGCAAGGGAAACTACCATCCCCAATCATTCTCAAAAACAACAACAGGAAAAAGGAATGAACCTTTTCTAGCAAAGGTGTTCATCCTTGGCTTAAAGAAAACCTATGTGTAAGCTCCAGGTGTAATATAGTCAAGGTATGTGCACTGCATACAGAACATAGGCCTGTACCCAGCCCTAGATTTTTATCTTCTTTAGAGTCCACAAATACAGGCACACACACTGCTTATTTGTCTTAGATTAATGCACCCAGACGAGTGTACTGAGGCTTGAACTGGACTTACTCTTTTGTTGATACCGTCAGGTTGGATGTTCTTAACTTCTTTTGGTCATCTCACTATTTCCCTGGAAGAAAACAGCGTTGTGAGTTCGCAAAGCCTGGCCTTGCCTGCCTGTGCCTGAGGACCACAAGTTGTACTCATGAAGGACTGAAAGTGATGAGAAAAAATCCTAGAGCAGGAGATTTCAGGCTCTGCTCTGCACGTTACTTCAGAAGTGGTACAAAATACTGCCCAAACAGCTCCCTCCTGCAGAGTGCCAAGGGAAGTGCTCAAGCAGACTGAGGGACAGACCTGTGTGCCAAGATGCGCCTGGAGATGTCAGGAGGGACAGGTAGAGAAGTGCAGAAGTGATGAGGGAAAAGTGAGCAGCGTATTACTGCATGGTGGACGTTGTCGGGGCTAGACTAAGCCAGTGTTTTGGACACCTATGCTAACTGGCTTTAGATTCCTGGATGTGTAAGTTCACGTCAGCTCTCACACTGCCCGTGGTTGGTGTCAGTTATGGAGTTGCCCACACGTGTAATTATACACAGATCTACAACAGTCAGGAGGTTGTAATGACCTGTTACGGTTTTTCATTGCATTTCTGTTATCAGAACATATCCTTATACTAACCACTCTGTTCATTGCAGGTGGCTTAAATATGTTAGCTAATGGGTTCATCTTCTACAGCGAGCATAAGATTTACTTTAGTCTGCATTATTTCATGGACTAAAACTACAGCTTGATAGATTTTTTTTTTTTTTTCCCCACCCTTCCCCTCTGCTAAAGCGTTAAATGAGCATCTTGGCTTGCATAAAAGCACATATTTCATTTCTGCTAGTACAGAAAAGGACATAAAGACAAAAAGCACTAGCACAAACTACTAATCTCAGCTAAGAAAAAACAGAAAGATTTTTGGTCTGTCCAATTGTAAGGAGGTCTTTGAAGCACATGGTAATAACGTTGATTTGCTTTTAAGAACTGGAAATGCACCCAAAATTTTATTCTATAAAAATGATTGTGTGAGGATTGAGATAACAAAAGCACTGAGTCCTTTCTCCTTGACATCAGGCAAATATTTACAGCAAGGCAAGAAAACTTACTATCTTTGAATGTCCTGCCGAGTGGATTTACTCTGCGGAGAATGGAAGGAGACTTTTATCTCTGCTTTCAAGGAGTCAAAAGAAAAATGATTTTCTTCTATTTATTTGCTGGCACTGATACATTACTATATATAAAACAAATAGCAGTGCCCTATCACTGTTGGTCTAAGCCCTGATATTTTCCTTGCAGCCTTCAGTAGCAGGGCCCCGAGGGCATCTCGCCAGGGCTCACAGCTAGTGGGTCAGGAGGGAAGCGGGCGCTGGGCACTGACCCAGCTGTCACCTGCGAGGACAGCGAGGCCGCTCTTGATGCGGAGGGGCACCGAGGCCACAGGAGAAGGTGCCGGGGCCGCAGGAGAAGGTGCCGGGGCCGCAGGAGAGGCGCTGGGGCCGCAGGAGAGGCGCTGGGGCTGGATGCTGCCTGCCGGAGGCTGCCCCATCCTGCCGGGCGCTGCCCGGGCTGTTTGAGTGGTGTGGGCTTTTAGCAGGCTCTCTCTTGCAGCTGGGAGCGCTTGCTGCTGGTGACAATCCACCCGTCCCGTGTGAAAGGGCAGCGAGTTTTGTCCAGAGACCTGTTTGCAGGGGGGAACGCAGCCCTCGGGACTGCTAGGAGGAGGAGCTTGTTAGGATCGCGGCGGTATTTATTTCGCCTTTGTTGATTTGTAAAGCTCACATCAGTGGTATCAAATGGCTAATTGCAAACTTTGTGTCCCAGAGGAGTTGTGTGGCTTTTCTTCTTTTTTATTTCGTTCTCTTGCTGTGAGCTGGGTTGCACTTCAGTCTCTTTGTCGCTCCACTGCTGTAGCTGTAAAGTCACAGCAGGACAAAGCAGCACTATAAAAGGCTGTCTGTGTTTATTATTATTACTACTTATTATCCTTCATTTCTTTTTAACTCTGCATTTGCAGCATCTGCTTGGTCGGTGTTTATTTTTTGTCGTTGTTTTCTTCTAAATTTTCCATTTCAGATACCATGTAGTAAGGGAAAGGAAGGGGGATGAGTCTGTTAGGTTGATAACTTGAGACCTGAAAGCTGGTGGAGTGAAAGATTCAGAAGTAACCAAATCCTGATTCTGAAAGTAGTTGTATGAGATCTTTCCAGTGTTTGAATTATAATTGCCATTTGGCGTTGCTGCAGTCTTTTTGCCTTGATTTTCTCATGGCAGGGAAAGGGGAAGGCTAAAACACTTCTTCATCCCTGATTTGTTTTTAATGTTAGCTGATCTCAGTTTACCTTGAAAAAGGACCTAAAATCCCAGATACAAGTTTTGTTAAAATAGGCAAGCATAGGGGAAGGGCCTGCACTAGCACTGGAAGAAGGGAAGGGGAGGCTGCATGCGGAGCTCTGCGTTGTGTCGGTGGCATCTGGCCAGGAGCCCGGCAAGCTCCCACTCCTGCCTTGGGAGCTTTGTTTTCCTTGAGGGGCAAAGAGCCCTGGGGTTGCTTATTTAGGGGGCCTGTTGGCTCTGTCTCTCCCTTTTTTTCTTTTCTTCATCTCTTTGCAGTAAGGAGATGTGATTTACTCTCCTGTGTGTCTGCTTCTCGATATGAGTATAGAAGGGCAGGAAGTGCGCACAGCTACAAATGCCCTTGGGAGAGGAGGGCAGTGGGGTCAGAGCAGCCCCGTAAATGCCACAGCAAACCAGACCTAGGAGCTGATGAGGCTGAAAACCCGGGGAGGTGGAAAGCGCTTCCTTCCCCGGCTCTGCTGCCTGGGGAGGGCCACAGCCTGGCTGGGGAGCCCGGGCGAGAGCGAAGCTGCCGTGAAGGTGCTTGTTAGCTGCAGCAGAGGGGACCAGCCGCACACCTTTTCTGCCCCTTTTTTGTCACATGCAGCCGTTCACTGCTCATTTAGGTGCACAGTGAGTCGGATGAGGAAGTTGAGCTTTGAAAAAACTGTTTTTTCCTTTCATTTTTGCTAGACCAGTTTTTATTTTGATTGAGTTTCTTGATATCTGTGCTTACATGCAAGCAGGAATGGCACTGAAAGAGGAAGGGTGGGAACACGGGCCTGGGAGCCATGGCAAGGGGGGACGGGTCAGCGCCTTTCAGCATATGCTTTAATTCACATGTGATTCAGGTGATCTTGTGTTACATTTTGCCTCTTCTGAACTTCCTTATTTGACTTAGCTGTTGATATCCCAAATCCCTCCTTATACCTGACCTGGCAACTCATATTAGCATCTCTGGTTTCTTCTCTGTGCAGTGATGCGGTTCAAGCAACAAATCCAAGTGGAAAATAATTTCCCCCTCCCCACAGCATGCCCTGCCCCAACGTTCCCCTGCTGCCCTATCACTTTCCCAACATGATTTTTAAAAAATCTGTAATCACTGAAGGAAGGCTGCTACTTTTGGGAGCAGAGTTGGTTTATGCCTTCATATGTATTTTGTTCTCTTGTCTTCCTTAAAGAACTCGGTGAGCTCTGCTTGCTGAAAGTAGAGCTGAGGCCCTTCCTCTGCCTGGCTGACCTGGGGAGTTCGTGAGAAGCAGCAGCTCCGTGTGACGCTCCGAGCAGTCACCTGCGACAGCAGTGAGGGAAAGGCCCAGTAGCCATCCGAAAGGGAGCTGTGCCCTGTTCCCTCTTGCCCTACAACTTCAAGCTTGGGGTCAAGATGTGTTTGGTTTTTCTTTGCACTCCTCTTCTATGGGTGCTCATATATGTGACCTGTATTTATAGCAATGTTCAGAGTGTTGCAACAGCGCCGGGCGAGACTGGACCTTCTATTTCGGGACTCAAACTGGAACTGTTTTCAGGCAGTCCAAGTGCCTGCAGATGCGGAGGATAAAGCAGAACTGATACCAATCTGGAATTCTAACACCTTTCAGATGGTGCTTTTGCAGTGGGGAAGCTGCATGGGCATCTTTGGGGGAATTTTTTTGCCAACATATGACTATTACCTGGCAGCAGCAAAAGAAGCTAAACCCCCTCCCCCAAAACAGAGTATCTTGTTGCTTCATGTGTCATTCCAGGAAAATGCTGATGATATTTAAATTTTCTTTTGCATAATAGGATTCAGTGTATGCGAAAGACTGTCTGCTCCCCCTTTCTACTCCCTCCAAATTTGAAAAAAAGATCATCGTTGCATAGCATTGTCTTTAGTCTTTATAGACTTGCTGGCCAGAATATCCAAATAAAATCTCAGTGCTATCAAGGAAAATGAATTTATATTAATTTATATAGTGAAGATAAATTAAATAGAAAATGAAATACTGCTATCTGGTTGTTTGTAATCACTGCTTTTAGAAAAATATTTTAACAGTTCAGAGTTGTTCCAATTTGCTGATGCATATATATTTTTTTTCCTTTGATCAGAAAAAGCCACTGTCCTCAATAATAAAAGAAGTCTGTGATGGGTAAGTTCTGCTGTACAGTAGGTATTAGATACTCTACTTTGAGTTATTAAACCAGCTGGGGGATAGTGGTTATTGTGAAGAAAATGTAAATCTCCTTAATGACTAGTGATTAGCTTCCTAAATCATACCATTGTTTTATCTTCAAATTTTTATTTTGTGTGCGTGAGTTGCTTGTAAGATGAGGGTCCTGAAAACAGCACCTCTGTTATGTGTGAGTGGTTCTCTTAGACTTTTTGCTGCACAGAGGTAAGTTTTATTCTGCACAGAGATGAGATTTATCCACTCACTTTGCCCTTGTGGTGCCTGCAGTTCATAGGTTAAGAAACCTCTGCAGTGACTGCTGCTTCGATTTCTAGGTCCTGGCCCCTGCAAATATTGTAAGCAGATCCAGTACATGCAACTGCTGACATGGAACTGAGATGATAAACACAAGTCCTGCCCTCAACGTGAACTAGTAATTGCCCTACCAAATTATCTTGCCTTAAATTAAACATGCTAATATTTGCAAATTAATGCCCTTTTAAAGGAGTGCTATCACAGAAAAGAAACTAGTTCATGTCCTTCAATTAGGACTGAATTAGGTGCTATTTTATGAGTTACAGTGTTAAATTCATGTTACGATTACATTATGATTTTATTACCTAACTTAGCATAGAATCCTGATACTGTGAGTGAATTCTGTCTGTTTCAGTGATTTGATAACCTTGCTTATTGCAAGCAAAATTATGCGTGCTTTTTTTTTTTTGCAGATCTGGAACTAATATGATAATGAATTTTTTTTTTTTTTTTTCCTGGAGCACTGAAATAAGTAGTATATATATTTTGTTCCTCTCCTTTTTTTTTTTTTTTTCTTTTTTTTCCTTTTCTTTTTTTCTTCAAAAAATAAAAAAGCTTTGTCTTAGAAGAAATGTATTTATGTTGTTTAGTTCTGGCTGACCAGGGACAAGTTCAGGAATTTCAGTTAGAGATACGGAAATGGGAAAGTGTCTTGTTTATGCTCTGTATCTATGCTTACATCTTTTATCAGCATGCTTTTTGGTTTCTTTTTTCAAGTCTGAAGCTCATTGTAACCTGTGTTTCAGTATATAAATATATATGATACTCATGGGTGTAACACACACTTATTTAATCTTAGTAAAGACCAGCTATGCAAAGGATATAGGAATTACTATTTCATTTTGTGATTTTTATTTTACTTTTGTATTTCCAAGGTGGTCTCTTGCAAATCATGATCAATATGCACTGCAGCATGCTGATAGTTCCAATTTCTACATCACAGAGAAGGTAGGTAAATTATTCCGCATGACACTTGCATAACCTATCAAAGTGTGCTTACCACAATAGTTTAACATATATAAAGTATTGCTGTCTTTTTACAGTACTAAACCAGGCAGATTGAAATGAATCAACTTTACATCATTCTTACCTGAACTCTATATGGAAGCATTGTGATAAAGTAATTGCATATGCCAAAGTGCAGTTGAAATATTACAGTGCCATTCTCTCTCTAATGAGTAATTTAGAGAAATTCATTTAAAATTTAATGTTACTTCATTGCCAGGGAAATCTGTGGAAATTCCAAAGGCTGCAAAATCAATACAGATTTTAGTTCATTGCAAAATAAGCTCACTTAATGTAGAGGCTAATCCTTCTAGCACCTAATACTGAAGTTGTATAGCAGTGATAGAGAGCATTGCCCGTGTTGTAAGCCGCTGTCTTTATTAATAGTAGCAATAATGCTGTTCCTACAGATCTGCCACTGAGCTATGCTTATGTTTAACTGTACTGCTGACACATTTTTTTTCATAGTATGATTTAAGATTTTTATATGGAATTGAAAGTTTTAGCGTTACTATTACCCTAAGTGGGCTGACCTAAAGCACTGCAGTAGAGATACTCAATCTTTATAGCTGGGACCAAATTAATTTAAAGTACCAGTAATATTATCTCTCAATTAACTCCTTCTGTATTGCAACATGTGGAAAATATTCCGTACTTCTGTAATGTGATGTTGATGGGACAGTAGGTATAGGGGACCTGGAATTGGTAAAAACGCGATGTTGAAGAGTGTGAGACAAAACTGTAAATTGAGTCTTCCATTATATTACATAATGGCAGTAGATCTTGGGCTTCATAATCTTTACAGATCTTTTATGTTTAATATCAGCAAGTGTGAAGAAGTTATCAGTACTGAGGTTAAGAAAAGTCTGGTTCTTAGCAATGACTTGTTTGGCTTCTTTGTTTTAAATGACTTTTAAAAAGAGTATTTTGTTTTGTTCTAAAAGGCAAAACTAAAGTTTGAAAATGCCAAAGCTGTCATGTCTATGAGGTTTGATCAGACTTCTGCCCTTCGGCTCTGGTATTTGTGCTTGTTTAGTATTCTGCTGAAAAGTGGTGTCCCGGATATTAAAATATGTAAAACATGAAAGGCTCCTTGATGTTTGAAGAGAACTTTAGTGCACTGTCACTTCCCGCCTTGGCTGATGAAGCAGAAAAGTTTCAAGGACTGCATAAGGTTTGCTGCTCTTTCCTTCCTGCTGTCTTGTCCTTCTCCGGTTATGTGTGCTATGCTGGTTTATGTTTTGTTGTCCCCAGATAGCATTGGCAATTGGTGATTCACAAAATGATGCAATGATTTCAGCACAGAAAGTAATGAAAAAGGCTGCAGCTGTAATAAAAATGGAATGTGTAGTCTAAATGGGACATGCTCATCTAAATAAGATCAAGAAATACATTCATTCCTAGCATTACTGCTCGAATCACTGGGACTGCAACAAAGATTAATTTGTTTGGAGGGCTGTATGACTTAGGGCTGCAAAGGTACCTTTGTAATCAACTAGAAAGAGTGTTATTTAAAACCTGCTGAGACCAGCATGAAGATTCCCTAACCACAGTGGATTTTGACCTAAACAGACCTGCAGTTAGCTGCCCAGAAATAAGATGCCTCTTGTTACTGTCTTGTTGATACCAGTGTTAGTTTTGGCTTGCTCTTAAGCTGAAGAGTCTTTGTGTGTGTGTGTGTGTGTGTGTGTGTGTATATGTGCGCATTGTGTGTGTTTTTTTTTCTGAACATTTGTTTAGAAGTTGTTTAGCTGTGCAGAAATGAAAGTTCAGCTGAGACATGAATTAACTTTTCTCTTGCTGTAATTCTTACCCTCATCCCCAAAATAAGGGGAACTTAGACATAGTGAAGCATTTAGAATGGCTAAATTTAACAAGACATCTAGAATGGTTGCTTGTATATATATATTTCTAATAACTCAGTTTCATTTTTTTTCATTTTACTATTTGTTAACCCAGACAGCTCTCTCAAAGTGTCAGAATATCAGGATCTTTCTTTTTTCCATTGTGTTTTTTCTTCTTCTTTTCAAGTTTCAATTGATCCACACTTCAAAGGCCACCACAGGTCAAGCTGTTGAAGTAATTATTGGCTGCTGTGTTTTTCCTCCACCCAAATTTAAAGAGTGAGACTGCTTTGCTAATTGCCCTGAATTGTGACACAACATTTTCCAATAAGTTAGACACAACTGATTTTGTCTCCTGGCTTTTAAACTCAAATGGCCCAGTGAGTGTTTCCAAGAATCCAGGCTTGAGCAAATATTCTGGCTTGTTGAAGGAATGTATCCAGATACAGTTGGAGGAGCTTTTCAGACTTTGCCTCCACCTTTGATGGGTAAGACCCTGCAGTTTTGGAGAAAATGGCCGTTTTCTGCTCTGCTTCAAAGGATGGTCTTCTAGAACATCTTGGATTGTACTGCAGAGAGGACTTCGAGTTTGTTTATTCCCTGATGAAAATATGTAGAGTGTCTGACTCTGAGTCACATAAATAAGAGAGGAGCTCTAAATGCCACCAGTATTACTCAGATGTCTGTGACTCTTAGTAGATGTTGTTCACAGTTTATCACTGCTTGTTGAATGGAGGCTGTAAAGAGAGGCCTATATAGGTCATCACCCTTTGTGCATGCGTTTCTTCACTGTCTACTACGATGTTGCTGCTTTCTGAATTAAAGCATGAAAATACCAGGGATGAGGACAAACGTGCACTTCAGAGAAGCCAGAGCGCTAATGATTAGATCATTAAAGAGCACATTGCTTTAAGCTGCCCTAATCTAGGAGATGAGCAGAGCCCTTTTGCTACAGTGACAGCTGTGAATATCTTTCAGTCATCTGAAGGTGTATTCTGGGTGCTTGCTGACTTCTGGCCTTCCAGGTATACATGCCTTTAAAAAAAAATGCTGTGTTTCCTAGAAAGAAAAGCAGCTAGTGAAATCCTATATATGGTAAAGAGACTTTGATGTGAAAATGTTACAAATGTGAGACTGTCAACACATGGCTTACAATTACATTTTCATTTTGGGGTGGCAAACAGCGCATCTGTGTTTTGGTTGTCATATGCAGAACTCTTTATCTTTTGTAGCTGACCTATATTTCGTGATGATACCATAAGCATACCATAAATAAATGAAAATAACGCCCAAGCAGATCTGTCTCTACTAATTTTTTTTTTTTTTTGTCTGGCCATATTATTCGGAAAAATGCCTCTACAGGAGCAGCAGTAATTCCTTCAGGCAGTATAACGGCAGTCCTTTAGCAAGTGTGAGGGAGCTGGCATGCCTGCTAGAGACGGGACTCGTTACAGGACAGGTACCCTGGGCTGCTCTATCTCTGCTTGTTTGACTCTATCTGTGCCTGAAAAAATGCAGAGGGAATTTTTAATTATGTGTGTTGACAGTTGTTGTTAAAAAGAGAAGTAAAAATAGTTAAAACAAAAAAAAACAACTAGGCATAATACCTAAGCTTAAGCCTAGTCTGTGTTTTAAAAACATTTTAAAATCATAATCTCTTTGATTTTAATTGTATTATTATGCACATGTTTTAAAAGCCTTAGTTTTTAACGGAGAGTTATTTCTTGCTAGTTTAAAGATGTGAAAGCCTGACTCTTGAGTGAGGATCTCGTTGTATGAGGTACCTTGTGGCAGGGACCGAAGAAGTCATTTCTGCTTCACTCGGTTCAGGTTGTAGCTCAATAGACTCTAGTGTAAATGAGGTGTAATACTTTAGGAAGTCTAAAGCCTGGACAATTGCAGGCCAGTACAGAAAAATGGCTGTCTGGAGAACAACAACAACAAAAATGGCTATACAATTATATGTGCTGTATTGTGCTCCTGAGGTGATGACCACAGCTTGGGTATCTCTGTGCTGCTGCTGCGTAATGTGGCTCCTGCAGATCCAGTGCATTGTGCCTGAGCTGCTCACCACGGGGTTTCTTTCTGAAAGGGCGTGTTATTAACTCAAAATTGGGCTCCTAATGCAAAATGATGGTGGAAGGGAGCTGAATCATGTCCAGGTTATAGCACAGCCTCAGATTTTATTAATTTATTATCACATCTGAAGGGATGATAAAGCATAGTGCAGGGGGCAGGAGCAGTGCGGAGTGGGAGATGACAACCTTGGGGCTGGCTTTGCTGCTGAACCCAGCATGTGGAGACTCTTTGCCTTGCATCTCCCAGAGCAGGCTATGGGGAGTAAGTGTTTAGTTTGCTCTTGCTGAGGGGCTTTGTGAGCCAGCCCCAAGCTGTGTTCAGCACAATAATGGCACTGGTGCCATTTCGTACATTGTCTTTGGAATGCAAGGACATGTCATTCTTTCACTTACTGACTGTGGTCCATTCTTATTCAGTCACAATTTCATTGTCTTGAGCTTTTTTTTTTTTTTTTTTTTTTTGTAATCTGATGGCTCTGAAGACTACGTTTATTCCTTCTTTCCTACCACCCACATTTCCCTTTCATTCTAATGTGCTTAGTGCATGAAATGAAAGAAAAGAGACACTGAGTTCCCCCCATTTATTTGGAGAGAATTTTGTGCTGTTTGCAAATGGAGCTGCCCCCACTTTGCTTTTATTGCTGTTGCTCAGCTGTTCACTGTGCTTGCGGATGGGATGTCCTTCTGCCCTTCCCTTGCGCCTGCCTGGAGTCACTCATGTTTGTTCGCTCTCAAAGGTGCTTTTGCTTGTGACCTATTTCTTACTGAATACAGCCTGTAATTGTATATTCAGGTGAAATTCCCCCGTGCCACTATCTGCTCCCTGTGTGGGAGTGTGTGCCAATGGCAGGACGAGAAGTGAACTGCTTGTAGTGTTGGCTTTGTGTGTTTGTTTTTTGAATTATTTGCTTTCATGTTCTTAGTATTCATTTGCTTTCACTGATTGATTGAATTTCAATGAGTTGGAAGGAAATACTATGAATAAGGGAGGTTTCTGATTCACCGAAGTACCAGGCTCTTTCTAAGCAGCTGAGAATAGGGGCTATAGCATGAAAGTTGGGAATGACAGCGCAGTTAGGTAATCTGTAAGAGAATCTTTTCGCTTACAGAGAATCTCTCTGCAGAGATCTCTTCTCTGCATTACTCCTTACAGTATACTTGTTAATAAACTTTATAAATGGCAGATTTCAATCTGTATTTGGACTGAAATCAGAACCAGATTATGCCCAGCTTTCCCATTCCCCCGCTGTCTGCTTGACTTGTGGTCACCTCCTCATATCCCTGAACTTCTTAGTGTGCTTTTTGGGTGCCTGCAGAGCCCGGCGGGGATTCTCACTGGTACAGGCAGCACGCGGCGTCAGGGTGGCCATGCTGCTGCCTGCCTGATGATGCTGCCTCGTGGGCTCTAGTAAGAACTAGCAGACATTAATATGTTTCTCCTGTGGATGCGCATGAAGAATCGAGTAGCTGAGCACTAAGTCAGTTCAATCCCTCTTTGTTCAGACTGTGATTCCAAGAACCAAGTTTTTGTCCTTCTCTTGGCAAATTATTCCAGGTTCTTAGGATTTCTGTTTAGATTCATACAAAATTTTCCAGAGAAAACCATTCTGTCTTGGCAACCTGTTATACTTTCTGGCACCTTCATGAACAGCTCTTTTGTTTATGTCCTTTGAAAATATTGGGTGTGATAATATCTTCTGTTTAGTTCCTTATTTCTGCACCAAGGCTGCTGAGATGGGTCAGCTGTGTTTTTCAAGCTGTAGATACATTTATCTTCCTGGCTTTAGTTTGTAATTCTTCCACGTAAGTAATCAACTAGAGAGGAAAGGCCCTACTTGAGTGTTTTTCTTTCTATTACAGCACTCAAGTGTAGGTACAATACACCACGAACACTGTGAGTTCAACCGATAGCAAGTAATCTGCATCAAATTTGGCTGACAGAAAAATGCTCTTTAAATCCCTTTCTACTTTAAGAATGCCTTAGTCAGAGATAGGATTTCACAAGATTGAGTGAACAAACATCACAGCTCGCTGCTGAAAGGGAACAGCTCTGATTTCTTCTCTCTTTCCCCATGGGGTCCTGCGGCATCAATTGTGCTGGCTGCAGCAAATATTTCAACAATTTGGTGGTGGCAGAGGGTGAGGGAATCATTTTGTGCCATTTTAATTGCTTGAATTGTCTCCATGAAAGGTCTGACAAAAAACAGATCTGATGTGAGGGTGGAGCAGGATCCTTGAATTATGGCCAGGAATGGGCTGGGCAGAAGGAAAATGTTAAAGGGAGGGAAGAGGAAGAGGAACAAAACTTTCCCCTTTTAGCAGCCATTACGTTCCTCAGTTGCACGTGTTACTGTGTCTTAGCCTGATGTGGAATAAATTTGTTGGCAAATTCTGTTGATTGCAGCCAGAAATGGGGAGGGGATGTTTTACTTTGTCTAGTCTGTGTTGGAGAGGGAGGGCAAATACAAGGGAATAGGAGTAGGATGTACATGGGAGAGCAGGACATTCGCATGACTTAGGTTACCATTGCTCTTTAAAATACACCACTCCTGGAAGCACGTTGAGATGTTGTTTTTTATTAATTGCTATAATTTAAGTAATGCTGCTCTCTAAATGATACCATGTCACATTCAAGCTATCACAGAAGAAACTACCACGGCGGGAGGAAAGTCATTTCAAATGGCGCAAGTACCTGCAGGCTTCTCCTGAATCACCGTGGTTGTGAATATGGTTGCATGTTCAGCAAAATGGAATGGCTCCTATTCCTGCTTGAACTGTACCACTTATTCCTGTTTTTTCCTTTATAAACTGGATAAAAACCAAAATGATGAATTTTCAGCTGAGTTAGTTCCCTCACTGACTCACCAAGTAGTTCTACAGTTATTTATGCCACACAAAAACAGTGGAAGGAATGAGCAGGAGACTGAAAAGCAACACTCCTGTTTATGATCGTGACCTATCCTTTGGTCTGGCAAATGCGACCATGAACCACAGTCTTGGATTCGCTCTTTAGATACTTTTGACAGCAGGGTCTGCTTGAGGAGCTACTGCCCCTATGCTCACCCCTCAGCTCTGCTGTGGCTGAGAGTGCTGAGTGACTTTCGTTGGAGATTTGACTTCAGCTCAAATTCTCTTCTCTTTTGGAGTGATGTTTGTTGTTGTTTCTTGTTTTGTTTTCATATTCATATCAGCTCCCCGTTCTGATTTCCCCACATGAGCTCACCAGCAGTAGTATGTGCCCAGCTAAGCCTGTCATTTCCTCATGTTTATTTTGGAGGCTCTTAGGTTCCAGCTTACCAGAGCATGATAGGGCTGCTTGTTGTCTGCCCACCCCTTCCATGTTATTGGTAAAACTGTCTGTGCGACGATGTGGCAACTTGGATTAGGGAACTGATCCAGTTTAAAAATAACCCGTGTGTAACTTTTTTTTTTTTTTTTTAATGCATCAGAAGGAGGATGTCTGCACGCAGTATAATACCACCACTGCTCTGCAGAGCAAGTGATACCTGATGACGTGGTCTTTGTATGGACCATTCCACCTGAAGGTGATGCAAAATGATGTAAAACTAAAATATGGCTATTTTCTTAGATTCTAGTTTTATAAGGCCAATTTCACTGGCATATAAACTCATGTAATTGTGGATTGCTGAAGACTGAGGTGTTTCCCCTCCTTGGCTTCTGTTCTTTCCCTCCTCTGGTGTTCTAGAGGCTTCCAGAACCATGACTTGAATCAATTCTGTTTGTGGGGTTTTTTTTTGTTTTTTTTTTTTGGTGAATGGAGAGGTGAGGAAGACAGGTAACTTTTTTTTCCCCCCTTCCTTTAAAGATTAGCTGGCTGACTGCATTTTGTAAATATATGTAATTTCCTTACATATCCAATGCAAGGAAAGCCTTGGGAGCACCCATGCTAGATGGTATATGCGGAGCTGTCCTTTTGTAGCTGTTTAGTTTCACTATCTGTGCACATCCTAAAACCAAACCACAGATGTAGCCTGATTTATTTTTGCCAGCTTCCATGATCCTTGAGTAGGACCAGGTAAACAGTATGCAGAAAGCCTTCCTCCTCTTGGGAACATTAGCCAAACTCCCAGATTTTACTTTTTTTAATGGAAAATGTTATCCTCTAATGTAAAAAATTACAGGAAATTCTCCTTGTTTCAAGCAACTCCCCAGAAAAGGAATTATATCACAAGAATAACTGCTCTTTTGTTTTTTTTTCCTAAAACTGTGCAGTCCTGTCATGCCAAGGAAAAGAATGTTGATAATTATGTGCCTCTCTTAACTTCTCCCTTATTAAAGCTTGTGGTGACTAAAAATGGACTTAAATTCCCTCCTGGGCCCAGTGGTGTAGCTAAGCTCGTATTGTGTCTCTAGCTGTTGCAGTAGTAGCCTGCCAGTTAAAGTTGTGAATGTACTTGCTTTCGGTGATCCATTCGCTTCCTATTTCCTCAGCATTTACACTTGCACTACAGATGACTGAGGTTATGTCTGCACTTTGTCCTTTTAGAATACGGTCGTGCGTGTGTTACAATTTTTTTTGAACCTGTTGACACCGCCTGTCTTCACAAGCCCCCGTGGCAGCAGGCTCAAGAAGTTCCCTGCCTGCTCAGTGAAGAGATATATTCTTTATCTTTTTTGAAACTCATCTCTTACTGTTTACAGCAAGTGCCCCCCAGTTCTCATTTTGCAGAATTAGATAATGTTTTTGAATTCAGCACGACCGCTGCTTTCATCATTTTGTAGACTTTGATCATAATTCCTCTTGGTCTTTTTCTGTCCAAACTGAAGAGTCCTTGCCCTGTAAGACAGCAGCTCAATCCCCTCAATCGTTTCAATAGCCCTTTCCTGCCTTTCCTGATTCTGTGTCCATTATAAGATGAAGATCAGAGCTGTGCACAGCACCTGGCATGTGGGTGCATTAATTTTTTCCCTATGATTGCAGCATGGTGTCCTTTTCCTAGTTCACAGACCTGCTTGTGATGATGCCCAATGTTTTATGGCTTTTTGCAGTTCATTTAGTCAGTAATTTGAGAGAGATCTATCAACAAGGACTCCTCATCTCTTTCCTGAGTTGTAACTTAAAAATTAGCACTACCTTTTGTCTCCTGTCTCCTTATCATTATTTGCTACTTGCCCAAATTCATCGTGATGAAAAGGTTACAGACTTAAAGTGCGTGTCAGAGCTCCATTTTTTTGTTGTGTAAACTTGGAGGAAAGTATAATAATAATAAAACAAATAATAATAATAATAAGGAAATAGGGAAAAATCAATTATGTTGGAATGTAAATGTATAAAGAAATTTGAATTTCTTAGCTATATTTTTTGGCCAGATTAGAGAGGTCTGTGAAGAAAAATGCCTGGTCAGAGCTAAAGAAGTAAGTGCTGAGTGAGCTCTAACCACAAGAGCTGATGCTGCTAGGCCTTCCTCGAATATGTTAGGAAAACATTCCAGTCCAACCAATGGCAGCAAGCTGAGTCATGAGGCATTTTGCAGGGTGTAACAGACTATTAACATGATAGGACAAATATATGACAAAAGAGACAAGGGTATATGCATTTACTTTCAAAAAATCCAATAATTCAGAACTTTGCTGGAGACAGTCAGGAAAAAGTTTCCAAGCAGGATTAAAGTAAATGCATATACCCTTGTCCCTCTCCATGGTGTGGGACCCTTTTGAAAGTGCTTCCTCTGTGTGGGCGCCCCATGTGAGCTTTGGGCAGAGCAGACTGTGGCCGAAGCAGCAAAGCTTTGAGAAGGAGCAGAAGCCAGTGGCAGGTAGCAGAGGTTCAGGCAGCTCCAGCCCATGGAGTCGGGAGGCCCAGGGCCCTACGAAGGGAGTGTGAAGCAAACAGCCCTAGCTGCGTTCTGCTGCTCATATTGTTTTGTTGTTTGTGTTTTCATATTTGTCTGGTGAAAACTCAGCTTGGAAGGTGCCATGCAGGAGTAGGGTGCTTGGAAATACTGCACGTTCAGGTAGAATAAAATCATCTTGTGAGTGTAGGCTCTTGTTAGATACGGTATTGCAACTGAGGCTTACTTGTGTTGATAATATGACTGCTGTCTTAGTTTCAAGTGGCCTTTGTAAAGAATCTATTCACCTGTCAGAGAGTTTCATCAGGAGGTCTCTGTTTGGGTAACACTGCTAAGGTAGTTTCCTCATTTCCCAAGAAGGAGCTTTCCTAGTGCAGGTCTGTAGAGTGAACATTGCCAGCAAACCTAATATGCATGTGAGAGACGGATCCGAAGTGTCTTGGAGAGTCGTTTTGTTTGTTGTGTTTTGTTTTCCGTGTTAGGTAGCGGTGCACTGTGCCCCGAATAGCAGCGGCGCTGAAGAGCAGGACGGCTCGAGCCAGCCTGCCGGCGTGCAACACGCTGCTTTACCCCAGGGAGAGCTCCCCAGGCCACGGGCCCTAATACTAAGGAGATTAGCTGTGTGGAACTGTTGCGATTGAAAGTAACTGGCGCGCTGCATGCTGCGTCTCGCAGCTCATGTGGGCAATCGGCTTAATTATATGCCTATGCACTGTTTCTTGGTAGGTGTCTAAGTCGTTATTTAGCATGGATAAACAAAATTGGATTTTTGATTGGGGAACAACTAACCCTTTTGAAGTTTTGGTTAGCCTGCCGTATTAGAAACCTGATGCTCTGAATCCTTTCAGATAAAAAGCACATGCAGTTTTTGTTAAGCATTTGTCCAAATCAGAATTTGAAGACTAGCTGTCTGTCTCTCTTGATAGCAGTGACTAAATTTGCAGTATTGGACAGACTTACGTTATGCACTTTACTCTGAGCCAGGTGTGATTAGAGAGAGAAACGTCTTAGCTTTGCACGTGCTGTGGGCTCTGACGTGTGTTGGAGCTTTGGGTCTGAAAGCTTAGGTGTCTCAGCTCCTTTTTGGCAAAGAAGCAGAAAGACCCCAAACACAACTACCAGCCATGCGTTTGTGTACTATGTAGGTGTTTTTCTCTGTGCTATTTTTTGTGTAACCTGCTGGCATATAGTTACTCTGGAGATGCTTATGTTGTTTACCTGTGTGTGATGTCTTAACTTCAGCAAGGTTTCTAAAACTTTATAAAACGTTATCAGCTTCCCTTGTTCCCCTTGTTTTTAAATTCTTCTGACTATAAAGGAATAGCATGTTTATTTAATGGGATATTTTCCACTTGCGAGCTTGGCTGCGGATTCAGCCTGTGCAGAGGCAGAGTGTGTTCTTGCATCATTAGAGACTTGTTTTTAGCCCACATTACTTCAGGTTAAGGCCATCTTTTTATGGGTCAGGGCTTCATCTTTGACAAGCCTAGTGTAGTTGAATAAGCTGTGGAACCTGCTTTCAGCCTTCAGCAACTGTAAGATAAAGTAACTTTGGCTGTGTTTGGACAGCTTGCTAAAAGTGGGAAATAAAATTCTTCCTTATGTTTCCCTTGCTTCCTCCCCCCACCCCTGCTTTGCTCCCAGCTGTGTAGTTTCACAATCTTTCTTGTGTTAGCTCTGGGCTGAACCCTTGCAGAGCTTGTTTTCATATATGACCCCCCTGAAAACTCTCCTCTTTGCTCGTTTGTGCTGCTTTCTGCCACATTACTTAGCGAGACTGACCCACAGATGCATCTGCCGGTAGAAGAGGGAGTGGGGAGAGATGCCCCCTCAGAAGCCCTCAGCTGTTCAGTGAAGTCCTCTGCCTCCTGGGACCCCAGCGCTTAGTGTCGCCTCCTCACACAAAGCCAAGTACCTCGTGTTTGCAGTGGACTGAGGGTGTTTGCATAGGTACTTACTGTGGCCCACATGAAGTGAGTTGTTAAACCACAGGCTCATTTGTAGATGATTTGGTAGTTTGCACTAGTTAGTGCAGGAAATACATGAGCAACTGAGCTGCTTTGAAGCTCATGAAAGTGATGCTGTTGAAAAACAAACTGGTGCGAGTGCTTTTGTTTATGTTTAAGATTGGTTTGTTTATCTTAGCTCCAGCCTTTTCCAAAGAGTGTCCTCTGGCCTTCACTTTTGGATATGATTTGAACAATCTAAGCATTGCCTGGTTCCATACCTGTTTTTAATATTGTTGCGCGCTGGGATTTGCTGCCTCCCAGGTGATGGAAGTTGTGTGTGTGTGTGTGTGTGTGTGTGTGTGTGTGTGTGTGTGTGCATGGATAGTGTGTGTGTGTGTGTGTGTGTGTGTGTGTGTATACTCTGGCCTAATGCAACACCCATCCGGTGGTTTGCTTCCAGCTGTTGATGGAGGTGGATTTGCTGTTTGACAACAAAGCTGTTTGACAGTCCTGGAGAAATTACTTGCATTCAGCTCCACAAACCCAGGAGATGGTAACAGTTTAAGCCACCCCAGCTGTTTGCGAAGTGAGTTGTTTCAGTGCTGATTTAAATTAAACCTCACAGATGCCCTGTTGTGGCTTCCTGCAGGTGCCTTAGACATGGTGTCCAGGCAGGGAGGCCGTGGCACGGGCAGGGAGGAACTGCTAGATTTACTGATAGGTTTGCTTGTGTATTTGAGCAAAGCTCTGTAAAAATATATCTCGTAGCTCTTGTGTTGTCTGACAGCTTAACTATTTCAGCGAAAGTGAAGAAGTGTTTGTGGGTGGAGGGTGATCTTGTGGATAACTAGAACCAATCCTACGGAGGACTTGGGTACGAGGAAAGAGACAGTCTAACAGAGTTTATTTTGGGACTGCTTGACCTCATTTTGAGCAGGACTCATTTTAGCATGTTGAATTTGAGATGCATCTGATTGGGAGCAGGAAGGATGAAAGGAAATTGGGAAGGATTGCCCACAAAGAAATGCAGACTGATTTTTTTGGCCAAATGTCAGTCTGCCGGAAGCCTGCAGCATGGTCTTCAGAACAGCTTCACCAGAAAAGAACATTTTTCAATTAAAACATGTGATTAACTCACATCTCTCAAACTGCTACGGATTCTTTGGATTCCTTTGAGGAATCAGGTTATGGGCCCACGAACCAGGTGCGAGTGTGGGCTGTGCTCAGGACACGCGGTCCTGTGGCGAGCAGGAGGCCCCGCGCTCAGCGCGGGGGAAGACCCTGCGCATGGGCGCTCACCACAAGGTTGCCGCGTTGCCCAGCATGGCTTATACCACGGTAGCCTTTCCATCTGCCCATTGCCTTATTTTAATTGAGCATCCTGTGCAAGTTTAACCAAAGGAAAATATTTAATGCCTGCTCTTTCTGCCAGCAGGGTAAGGAGAATAACTTAGGGCATGTTTGAACTTTACTTACTGCTTAGCAGCGGTGCTTTTTGACTTTGCAGAGTCGTGGTGGTAGAGCTCAGTGGCTGGTTCCAGTGGTTTAAGTCAGCATGTTCTTGTTATAGAAAATGGAGAGGCAGTGGGATGAAATTTAAATGCTGCAGATGTTTAATGACAGGTTTCAGCAAACTTACCAGCTCCTCAACTATGCAGCACAAAATCAGAGCCAGACATCGTGGCCAGTTCCTTGTGTCTGCTACATGGGACATTTCAAAGAAATATTCAGAAGTTGCCAATGGAAGCTAAACTTTGAAAAATATGAAGTCATTCTTGAAACAGTTCAAATCTGTTAAATGTCATATGAACAGCCACCTATTGCTTGAGGACAGTGTTAGCAGGCCTAAGTGGGTAAAATGTTGTATACATGTTAACCTGCATGTAAATAGGCAGAAATTTGTGCACAGAGGCAAGGGAAAGCACTGCTGCTGCTTTAGTGGGGTTCTCTTCGTATGTGTTTTGTGTCTTTTTAAGACTTAAAGAAAACCTTTTGGATTTTTCTCTTTCAGAATCGTAATGAGATAAAGAACGGAGCAATTCTTCGATTAACTACATCTCCAGTGAGTTACCTTTCTGTTCATATCTGCCTTCCCAAAGTAAAAAGATTTGTGTAGTAGAATTGCAATGGACTGATGACTTTTTATTGTTGATTTTGTTCTCAACTGTAGCCACATTGTATCCCACAGTCATTCTGCAAAGGATGAGGGTGCAGTTGCAAAGTGTGATAGATGTGTTGATCTGTTTTTGTTGAGTTACAGGGGCAGGGGTGGTGCCATTGAGTGAAATTTTGTGGTAAAGCTGGCACAGCTGGGCGTTTTTCTCTCTCTCACTTCTCTCCCATTGGGGGCAGCTTTCCTGACCAAGGTACTTGAGCTTACCTGCTGTTATTGCAGCCTCACTCATATGCCCCTGGCTCAGAGCCAGGGGAAGGGCTGGTGGTTATGCAGGGAGAGCTCTGCCGGGCAGCTCAGGTCAGAGCCTTCCTCCTGTCTAGGTTTCTGGTGAGTGAGCAGCAACCGTGGCATTGGGCTCTTGCTGTTTTTATTGTTTTGTGTTTTTTTTCAATGCTACCTCCCCGTCAGCTCCTTAAAAAGCATGGCCGAGTCGCCGGTCACCTTGTCATGGCCTGTTCCCACGCTGAGCCGAGCAGTACTGTTGCCACGTGCTGAAAGCCTTTATTAACCCGAGAGGACACGTCTTGGGCTGCTATGATCATATTTCCCTACTTACAAATGTACTATGTCATTAAAATGGTTTACCTCTGTGTTTTAGCCTCTACAGATTCAAAACATTCTTATGGGCAAGTTCTGCCTGTGTTGCTCTGCTGCTCATTTAAACAGGCAAGACAGAGCTTTTGACTTCTGTTAAACCTGCTAAAAGTGTGTGTTCAGTTACTGCCATGATATGTGGAAATCACAGAGGCTGCACAGAGACCCCAGGTTCATTTTGGATGGATCGTTATTCATCTAGTAGATTCTAGCCTCAAAGTAAAGAAACAAGAAGTGTATGATGCCACTAACTTTACAAGTCCACCAGACATGGAATACATTCCCACTCCTCCCTAGCTTGCTTAACTTAAAACATAGGCCAGAGGTAGGACTGGAAGGTAGCTGGATTTTCAATCACGTTCATATGTAAGTAGAAACTGAAGAAGTCATGAATGCATATGAAAACATAGGCACACATTGTTTTTGATTGTGTCTGCAAAATTATTCTACTAGAGTATAGCTTCTCAACAGCAAGCACATCGAAGTAGCAACCACTTGGGGAAAGATGAAGTACCTCCCATTACAATTTATCTTGTTTTTTTTTTTCTCAGTAATCATATACAGAGTATACAGCCATAACAGTAAACAGTGCTTTAAGACCATGGCTCTGCAGGAATCTGTGCGACTTCAGAGCTGCTTGCTGTATGTCAGCAGAGCAGTCTAACATACGGGAAACCACATCCCTGTGAATTAAAACCAGTTTGTTGGACCTTCCTATCTAATAGACAGTCCCAGCACCAACTCCGTTAACCCTTAGGATTACTTAAGAGCAAATATCCACTCCACTGAGAGAGGGCTAGCCCAAGCTCGGGACCTCATGAAAACAAACCAGCATCTGTGGTTCACGTGAAGGCAGCATGGTCCAGGCGGGCAGCAGTGACTCACGGAAGCCGACCCCTCTCAAAGCCCCGAGCGGGCTGCGCCGTGCGAGCGATGGCAAGGCCGTGCTGCCGCCCCGCTGTGGAAGGGCCTCTGTCCACCTGCGCCATCGCCTGGGCGCTGAAAATGCCACCGGTGAACAAAAGACGAACTTGGGATTTGTAACACTTTCTACTAGCAGCTGCAGTAGGAAGGTGGGATTTTTGCTGGTCTGCTTTTTCCCTTCTTTTGCCTTCTGTTCAATCAGCCAAGACAGGGGTATCCAGTCCAGTTATGGACCATTCTGCCTACAATTACGGATATATTCCTAAAGGCACTAGTCTTCCGTCCTGTCGTGAGCTAGGCCAGTCTGCTATCTAGTCTTCATCCCAAAATAGGACTTATAATCAAACTTGAAAAACATCAATAACAAAAGCCCTTTTGTCATTTTTTCCCCCAAATCAGAGTAGTAGTTTGGGTGGAGGTTTGAAAGGAATGGATTGTTTTTGCACCAGATTAAAGTGTCTCTATTCTTTAAATTGTAGAGATCAAGTGGGACGGGCCCATCCTGGAATAGTTTCTTTGCTTTTAAGGTACTGCTGAAGTGGTCATCACAGACTTACCTAAAATAGTAGATTAAAGGCTTGCAAGCTGTGGTTTTTATACTGCTGACCCACACGAGGCTTGTCATTTACCCTGAAAAGCTAACAGGCCATCTGTTTCAGTTTTTCCTCTGAAATTCTGTCTGAGAGCAACAGTAGTTGGAGGAGATAATGTGAAGAACAGACTGCATGATATATATGCCTGCAAAATGGGGAAGATGCCTTCCTAGCTGCAAGAGCTGAGTGGAAAATGTTTCTCTCATCCTGTGAAAACATTAAGATGCTTCTCCCCCTTCCCCTTGTTTTTTTTTTTTTTCCTCCCCCCTCTCCTTTTCCTATCTCGCATCAAGATAAGATTGAAACTATTCCTTCCTTCTCTTGGAAAATGAAAATCACACCAAAGCTGTCTTTTGGAGAGGCAGGAAAATTAGAAAAGAGGGAGAGGAAGAAGTAAAGAAGGGAAGAAGAGCCATGTGCAGGTTGTCTGAAGCTTTAGAAAGATTCCTCAAGATGTGGCCATGTAATTCCAAAGTTGCCATAACCTGCCTGTTTCCTTCTTATTGTGGGCAAAAATGTGTCCTGAACTCAAAAAGCCTTTTGAGGAAATATTTTTTGCTGGAGGGGTTGTGAGGGATAATCCGGACTGATTCTGAAGATTACCTGAAATGCTTTGCTAATCTTAACTGAATCTTAACACTGACGATTGGTTGAGCAGGATGAGATGTGATCTTTTGGAGTTCTGTTGTCACTAGCCTTCAAATTCATATTCCTCACATACCCAGAGCAGATGCTATTAAAAAGAAAAAATAGTTTCATTTACAAGAAGACAGGCAGCAATTTTGGATTTGCTTCTTTAATTAGGATTAGAAATCCAACACCAAATCTTTAGATGTGTTAAACACATTTTTTTAATCTAAAATTTAGATTTTGTGTGTGTGTATAGAGCCCCTTCTTCTCTCAATCATTGTGACATTGCATTAGCAAAGCTGCAGTTATGCTGCACTGCTAAATTCATTATAAATGCTTGCCTTAGAAGATTTATAACATGTCTATTTTGAATTTCTTTGAGTTAAAACTTCACAACCGCCAGTCATTGGGCCTGGTGGGAATTTGAACTGCCTCTTTGTTTCCGTAACTCTGTTTGCAAAGTTTGTGTGATTCTGTGAAGGTCTATTTTTTTCTAAACAATGTTTTTTTTTTTTCCCTCTACAAACCTCTCTCCACACAGACACTCTGTTTCCTAGGTAACTTGAGTACAGATTGAATTTCTCTCATATTATCTTTTTCACCATATCATCTTTCTTATTTATTTTTACTCTCCTATCATTACTCTTAACAATTCTTTGTGCTATCATGTTTTTGCTGTTTTCCATGACCTATTTTTCCCCTTTGTCCACTTGCATTTCTGAAGGTGCTCATCATATGCTTCTTGTACAGCGTGTTTTTTTTTTTTTCTCCCTTTTAAACATATGTGAGAGTGAAATGCCAGATTGTTATTGTCTATTTCGTGCTACCCATATTCCAGTGGTTGGTGGTAGGTGTATAAATGAGCTGTAATTGCTCCTGAGTGCGAGACTGTTCCAAAAGGACAGTTTGGTCCTGCAATGCAGCAAGCAGAACTGAACCTTTTATTCCGTGTGGCTGTGGATTTCTTTTGATCAAATCTTGCAAACCCTCCTTCTAATGACTAATCATTTTGAGAGGTTACTGAAATACTGTGAAAATTCAACTGACAGAATGGCTCTCTTAATTTAATGGTTTTCAAACAGAATTGATTTTTTGAGCTCTAGCTGTTTATTCAAAAGTAACTTTTTGCATAGCTAGGAAACTATGGCTTGCTCATGAACTGTACTATTTAAATGTTCAGTCAATAGCTAACTTGTTCTAATGCGATGTTTATGGTGTCTGATCATTTGCTTTTGTTGCATAAGCTTTTTTGTCTCCTGGTTGGAGACTGCTTGAGTTCTCAACCCATAAGTTGTTCAGAGACAGCTGTATTAACAGGTCTAATATGACCACTCATATAAACAGAGGTATTTCACTGATAATCTTTATAGTATTTTCCCTGAATGCTTTTATATACATGAGCAACTTGTTTTCTCATCATACCTGTCCTTACAGATCACATGTAAAATAAATTATAGGTTCTTTTTGACTCATCTCTACTTATGTATCTAAATCCTCTATCTTTAATAAGTAAGAATTTGGGGATCTGGCCTGGAATCTTCAATCTCTGCGTGCTTAAATCTGTGCTTAACTGACTTAATCTTCATAAAGCTCCATAAATGCACAAATATTTGCAGATTAAACCTGTCGTCGTAATTATATGTATCTGGTAATTGTGAATTAGTTGTTATTAAGACTATAGTAGAAGCAATGATTATTGAAATCAGTAAAAGAATTTGATACATCTTTACATGTCATACGGGAGGAAGATGTGGGAAGGGAGGTTGTTTTGTCTTTTTATATGTAAAGATTTAAGCTCATATTTACAGAATTCTGAATCCATATTGTGAGTAGTATGAAAAAAGGAAATGTGAGTAGTATGAAAAAAAGGAAATGGGAGGAAAATATAATCAGTGCTTCATAAGTGGTTACTGATGACATAAACTCATAGGTACATGTTAATAATGCATATGTGCAAATATTTGTAATACTTATCTTTTTTTTTCATTCATTTCATTTCATTCATTCAGTTTTTATCATTAATATGTCTCCAGATGTGACCATTTCCCCATTCCTCTGTTTCTACTCCCATAGCTGGGTATAGCAATTCCATAGGACTGCATCGTGTATTATTTGTACAGAGTTCTAAATATTGAAATTGTGCTTGCTGAGTATTACTGTAAAAATCTTAATGCCTTTGCTAATTAAAGTTGAATCTCACTCCTTAGCTGGCATCAGATGCCAGCCAGTCTTACTGGGTTTGTCAAACCTGGCTTGCATGGAATGGTTATGTAACATATCCACTCTTCCATTGCTTTCTGAAGTACACTGAACTGAAGGTGAGGTGGCAGTAACAAGTGAGAAAGTAACAGTTTAAACCGCCACAGCAGTTCTTAGAGTTTCCTTCACCACCGATTTAAATTAAACCATACAAGTGAACTTACGTGGTGCAAAACTGTTTGGTAGTAACTGATGCACCCCTTTTACTGTCGCACCTCTTTTTTTTTCTAGCAGAAAGATGAGTGATGCAACTAACTTATCTACAGGGCAGACCAAAATACCCTTTGCAAAAAGGAAATAAAATAAGGGATAAAACTGTGATCACATAATGGTAAAACAGCTACAGACAGCTGAAATCAATACAGTCCAAATTTCTGCCACAGAACATTAATATCGATATCATTTGGAATTGTGTCTTCCCTTCTGTCCCAGCTCTCTGTATTTTGTATTCTATACCGAAACCCTTTGTGCATTAGTGTAATAAGTAGTTTTCAAAGTTTGATGCATAAAGTACTTGATGCCAAGGAAGTGATGAGTTGATCGGCAGAATCCCTTGTAGGATGATCTTGGGATTCCTAGCCTCCAAAAGGCTATTTGAGTCTCTGAGCAAGTCACATCTTGGATTTGGGTTATTAGTTTTCTTTTTAAGCTGGCAATCTCATCAAGCTGCTCCTTCTTTTAAGCACTACTTAGGGGTAGCCTTCAGTGGCTGTCCTTGGAGCAAGTCACTTAAGACTAGGCACACAGCTTATGCCTCTTGACAACCTTTTGAAATGCTCAGGCTTTGACAGTGCACATTTTACAAGCTTCCCAATCTTCCTTCTTTTCTGGATGTGAGAGCAGTTAATGCTGTCTTTCATTTACTTGAACAGCCACATTTCTGCTAATTCCCTCGTAATGGTTCTCCGTAAGGAAGGGTTTATACATTTATTTATTGTTCTTACCTGAATGATATTTCAATAGGAGCAGAGACGTGGCGGCTAGCTGCTCTGGTACCTTAATGACTTGTGCTTTCTACTGTCCATCCACTGGTGGGTTGTAAATCATTAAAATAGTTCCCTGGTAAGCACTCGGAGCATGGTTCATCTGGGTTTCATTTTTTAATGCAGTCATAAGTGAGCTGTACATTCCATAAGCACGTATGAGTGCTATGGCAACAAGAGCTAGGAGGTTTGCGAGAACTGCATGGTATTCACTGAAGCAATGTTCTCTCCCATCAGGCGCTCGTGACAACACCAACATTACTTTTGGCTATGTTTCTCAGGAGACACGTACCAGTATTTTTGCTGAGGCAAATATTTGTTTACCCCTTTAATCAAGGTCTACTCTGCCAATATCAGTTCTTTTTTTTTTCTTCCAAGAATAAACACAACGCAGTTTACTGGATGCAGTGGCTTGCAAAACTCATTTAATGTACATGAAGTCCTGCTGTGTGGAGCAGTACTGGCTGAGCCTTAAAGATGATTTCTCTTTTCTTGCAGTCATCTCACAATTTGAGGCATTAGCTTTGGCGTAGCCAGACATGTTTAGGATGCTTCTAAGTTTTATGTATTTGAAATAGAGTCAAAACACTTATAACTGAGAGGCATGCATTCTGTTTTTTGTGCTGTACAGAGGCGAGCCAGTGGATATAGGATTATAGTTTGGTTTTCTCATTGTAAGTTGCAAAGTTGACTTCACAGAAACCGGCATTTCCTATGTGGCTTTTGCAAGGTTTAACATATAGCCATTAAAAGACTGGTCATGCTTATACTGCTGTTTTGTACTGTAGGTGAGTTTGTAATGGATGTCCCTATGTTGGGCTTTCTCCAGTTTTGCTGAGAGGTGGGATTAGTTCTGTCTTTTTATACGTACCGGAAGTCCCACTGGGATGGCAGAGGCTGTTTGCCAGATCCTGGTGTCCATGCGGGAGGCAGCCGTCTCGCCCAGAGAGAAGGACGAACCTGACCATTGATAGCCTGGTGTTAGTGTGTGGCACTAGTGTGTAGGTGAAGAGTTTACCCAGCAATAGCAGATATAATCTAACCGAGGTCCCAGGAGGATGTTTCCCTCTTTATTCACAAATTCTCTCTTTCTGGCCACTGGGCTACATAATGGGATTGCCCTCCCCTTCTCTCTGGCCACAGCTCTGCTGACCAACTTTTACCCCCCCAGATGTGCTGGTTGAGCAGCTCGGGTGAGCGCTGCTCAATCCGTGAACCAGGTCTTCTGTTCCTCACTGCTGCCACCAAGTCCAAGAGCCTTCAAAGGACCTGCTGCCTAGAGGGAGGTAAAGGACTGTAACCTTCAGGAGGTGAACGGTGGCAGGCAGTGGCAGTCCTTCCAGAACCACAGCAGGTGGTGGAGGAGGAGGACACATCAGCAGATCTTAATGAGCTGAAACCAGGTTTGTCAGCCATTTCTGAAATCAGAGAAATGTGGTGACTTGGCAGTACTGATGTCATTCCAGGGGGTTTCTTTTCAGAGAAACAGGAATCCAGGAATTCCTGGGCAGGAATTTTCAGTGCTTTCTGAGAAATAGGAATGTTTTGAGGATTACTCACATCAGCATATCTTTTTGAGTTATGATAGTGTGGAGTCTGAGAAGAAGCAGTTCAGTAAAAGAGGTGGTTTGGTGACCTACAAGCTGGCTGTTGATCTTCTAATTCTTGTAGGAGTAGTGGCAGCTCTGAATTTTATAGCTGAATAGACCATGTTACCACTTTTTTAAAACTTTTCTTTTTCCAGAGCAGGTAAAGGAAGGAAAGTGTTGGAAGAAGTATTTTGTGGTTATCCTGAAAAATGGAAGATAATGGGATCTGTTTATCTTTTTTCTTTGGCTTTGACAAATGATTTAGTCTATTAGCCTATTTTTGTTTGAAAGAGTTTTATTACCATGTAGACAGACATTCCCATTAAAGAGGAAATGTGCAAAGTGTTGCTTCCCCATTATAGCTCAAACCAGCTGATGGAATAGGTAATTTATGCTGGCCAAAAGAGCTTTTGGATGACAGGATTGTGCCTTTCTATAGACATGTAACTGCTATGGCTACAACAACCAGTACTTTAAGCATTGTAAACTCCTATTTTTGATGCTGCCTTAACTGAAGATGTTAACCATAGGCAGAAGATTAGCTAGAAGATATTTCTTCCCCTTACACATTCCTCACCATATAGTTTCTGGCCAAAACTGAGTGTTGGCACTACAACTGGAAGTAATAACCTTGCTGATCTCAAAGGATATTGGAACATTTAATGAATAAGTGTGAGGTAATCAAAATCAGGTAGAGTATATAGTGTTGCTGTTATTCTTGTCTTCCCTGTATAAATGCTCTTTTCTGCAAAAAATTCTGCTGAGGATCTTGAAGTGCAGAGACAACCATCTCTGCAAAGAGTATATTCATTATTGAATAGAAAAGGAATTGTCTGTCAGCATAGTTTTTTCTTCTCTCTTTCTTACTCTCTAGCTGAGAAAGAAAAAGCATGATCTCAGAGCAAGTACCTCTGAGTTTGCCTTTACCATTAATTTGGTTTCCTACCAGCATATAGCTTCTCATTCACCTTTCATTCAGTGCAGGCAAGAAATGAATTTTAGGAAATTAAATTTTGCAATTATCTGCCTATAGCAAGAAGGATTCTTTTGCTAAAAAAAAAAAAAATTGGCTAGTTATTAACTGAAACTTAAGATACTGTGTTGTGGTCAGTAAAAACACCAAGTCTAAAATGTGAGGTTTATTTTAAACTATTGGAACAGCTAAACAGAAGACCAGTTTAATATGCAATTAAACTTCTCTTTAGCTTTTTATCATTGATATTCTTTTCTGTTTCACTGTTTCATCCTGTATTTTTAGAATGAATGGGCAAAATAGCTTAATATACAGTTATTCAACTAATATGTATATGTGTTATCATAGTTTAAGGAAAAGAATACTTCCTATGCTGCTTGTAGAGAGTATTTGAATTTTTGAATTGAACTGTGAACAAAAATGGAAAGAGATCTGCAGGAAGAGGAGGAAGGAGCATGATGTTGGACTCGGTTGATGTAACTTAATTAGGACAATACAGGGTTTTTCTTGTAAAAGGTCATGCAAAGTGCATAAACAGTGTAAGCATTGACAGAAAAAAAATGCTGGCATAATTATAGTGTGATTGTGTCTGAGGCAATCTGTTTTATTTTCATTTCTACTTTTATTGATATGACGCATAAGTTCTTCAAGCCAAAGCCTACCTTTTGTTATGTTTGCATTTTACCAGAAACAGTGGGATATTAGTCCAAATAATTATACATATAATGATGGAGTAATAAATGGTTAATATACTTCTGTAAAAGTAATATGTATGTGAGCTACTTAAGTGTTTTAGAGAATGCGAATGTTAACTATGATCGTTTCTTTAAGTTTCTTGGTTGTTAACTTTAAACTGTTTGGAATTGTGCTTCTAAATATGGCTATTGCTGCTGCTTGGGCTAACATTTTATTCATTATTGCCTTTGTAACAAAAACTTTCTGTTGTTTTTATGTGTTTTATTTCTCTTTGAGGCTCAAAATGCACAGCAGCTCCACGAGAGGATCCAGTCTTCTAGCATGGATGCAAAGTTAGAGGCACTGAAAGACTTAGCCAACTACTCAAGGGATGTTACATTTGCCCAAGAATTTATAAACCTAGATGGTATTTCTCTCCTAACACAAATGGTTGAAAGTGGCACAGAGTAAGTATTCTGCTTAAACTGTGACTGTGTCTCATTCTGTGTGCTCGTGCTCTTCCTCTGCCTCTCAGCCTGGAGAATGTCTGTATAGTACTACTAAGAGAGTGTAAAAGGAAATACCTGAAGTCCTAGGCTGCTAGGATAGGATTTCCATGAAGATAAAAAAAAAATATATTTTTAATTTCCCCTGACTGTGGGCTGTGGGGGAGGGTGAGGACAAAGTAAGAAGTTACAAGTACCCTCTGTTCCATAAAGTTTTGGGGAGGACTGTGGTCCTGGCTTCTTTGCTTCTCATCAGAATTTAGGTATTATTTCAGGGCTGATGTCTAGCGCTGCCATCTGATAACTGTGCTTTAAATTCAGTATTACTCAATGCGGTGTATGTAACAGTGTATGTAGCAGCAAAGCCCAGTGCTTACTTTGCTATTTTTACTTTTAATTCTGACTGGGGATTTTCAAATGACAATGACTTTTGGAAATTGAGAGCTGACCTCTGGAAATAGCTTAATTCTTTACCCCAAGATCTTAGCACTTTCACCATTCTGACTGAGTTTTTTCATGGACTTAATATGCAAGGTACTGCAAAAAACATATGATCAGCTGGATTGCTGCACTGTTAACTTATGTCTTAATAGACACTATTTCAAGTAGGCTTTTGATTTCAAGTGATAGTTGCTCTGAGTTCTTTACAATCAGTGTCAATCTCTTGTACACCTGAAGAAGTCAAAAATTTCTTACGCTCTGCTGAGAAAAGGCCAATGCTTGGAGCTTTTTTGTTCTCTGGGGGATATTCTGCCATGTGGACTAGATCAAGTGCTGCAGTCTCTGAAAATCCTGTCTTTCTTCCTTTCCCTCCAAGGCAGTAAACTGGGAGTAAAACAAAAGTAATAAGCAGGCTTTTAATGATTTATGGTGGTCGTGCACAAAATATACCATGGATTTTCCTCAAAGATAGAGTAGTCTTTAGAATGAAATAGCCCTTGAACCAGATAATGCTGAGCGCTTGCTTCTTTGTTCATCATTACCTGTTAAAATGGTTAATGGTTTGCTCTGCTTTGAATTCCCATTGCCTAATACCAGCTGAATACCTTAGTTCCAGTGGCTCCTGGTGTCATCCTCTGTGTTTTGATATTGACATCTTTTTTTTTTTTTTTTTTTTCTTTTTTTTTTTTTTTTTTTTTTGACTTGTGTGCTCTGTGGCACGTATAACATGCTGGTCCAATTAAAATAGTTCTAGTAATAACATTTTTTAGCTAGGCATATAGTATAGTATGTATTGCTTAAGGGACTAAATTAAACTAGAACCCAAGATAGGCCTAAGCTAATTTAAAAATATACACACAGTGACATCTGCAAATTTACACTGAACTGAACTGATTTAAAAGCATGCTGAATTGACGTGGTCAGATGTGCCCATAGAGATCGGAAGAGAAGCAGTTTGAGAGTCACTGCCCCTTAGTTGGTTTGTCATGCCCTGCAGTCCGAGATGTGATGATATAAACTGTGAATTTACAGTAAAGTTAGAAATGGCTTAACTCTGCCACTGCTGAAGGTATGTGAAAGCGCTTCTTTGTTTCAGTACAAAATAGCGTTCACATTTTTTACAACATTTCTTTTAGCTTGCAGCATAAATAAGGCAAGCACCCTCCTTGCCCTTCAAATTGTGTCTGTAGTGCTGTTTCATAGCTGAGAATGAGCCAAGCTGTGGCACACTGATCTGGGTTAAAAACTATTTGGGAGAGGAGCTACTTAAGCCAGCACCGCTGTTGAAAGAAATGCTCAGCAAATTATACCCTAGTAGTAATTCCTGGCTGAGGGTAGTAAGCTCTCAACACAGCAGGCTTGTAGACCTTTTATTTTTTTTAGTGGCTTGCCTTTGGAGGGTTTTGACATTTTTTTTTTTTTTTCTTTTTAACTGGTGCAATGTATTACCAAAGATAGACTGGCCTACAGGTCTAATCTATTTATCAGTGTTTCTGCCCACGAGGAGAAATCTAGTTTAGGCAAAAGAGCCAAGATTCAATTGCGAGTTTCCAGGAGCTTCACATGCCAATGATCACTCTGCATACATGACATTTTTTTTGTTTGTTTTCTTGTGTGTGTGTAGCAAAAAGTAGCCCTGCAAGTTTGCCTTTGTGAGGGCAGTTGTAAAAGAAGGCCACCTGCACTATGCTATACATTCCCTTCTACCTAAAAGCTGAGAAGCAGGTACATGACAGACCTTGGGACAGAATGAGAGGAGCGAGTCCTAATGCACTCAGACTCACTGCTCTAGGCCTGCCATGTGCTGCTGCTGCTCTTTCTGGTCGTCTTTCTATTGTGGGTTATGTCTTCCCACTAAATGGTCTTCTTGGACTCTTGCTGCTCCTTCGACTTCTGCTGTTTCAGTGCACCAAACCAAGAGACCAACTACTGTAACAGAAAAAAAAAAGTAATAGTGTTTGGGTTTTTACTGTTTAGATTATTGCACCAAAACGGTTTTCCTGAATGGTCAGTGAGTGGGCAAGGTGTATGGGGGAATGAAGAAGAGCTGTATGTGGAGGAGACGTGGCACAAGGAGGATGAGCAGTTTGAGAGCCCTCGGCTGTCAAGGCATAGCAGCCACAGTCAGTCAGATGCCTTTTTAACAGCTCCATTCCTGTTTTTGTTTGAGTGAGTCCTCTGCAATACCATTAAAAAGAGGTCCCACAAAAAGCTGTCCGAAGGCGTCCCTGCCATTACCACTGCTCTTGGCCTACCCGCCTTGACCAGGTGGCCGTGTGTGTTGACTGCATTGCCAGCACCACTGAAATGCTTCAGAGCAAGAAGAGCTCTTTGCTCTGCTCTTCCTTAAGAGTCCTGCTGCGTTCTCTTCCCCAAGGTATGCTTGTTTGTTTATTTATTTATTTGTTTTTAACTCCGATCAGGTCAGTGTCCGTAGGTCCACCCACCTATCCCGAGAGTTGCTTTAGCACAACAAGGGGAGGCAGGACTAAAGCAGGAATGAGCAGCCAGAAGTTTCAGGGAAGGACAGAAACTTTGGCGCATTTGTAGAAGGTGATGTCCCTTTTTAAGTACACCTGCAAGGTGTATCTCCACTCTGGAGTTACCTTATGTGCCCTTGAGTCACTGACTCAGCCTGGTGTGAACGTGCGGGTACCTCTCAGCCACCCAGCTGAGACTGCCCTAAGGCCTTAGGCTGCCGAGGGATGAGGACTCCTGCCCTCTTCTGCCATCCTTTGTGTGCTGGACTTTCCTTCCCAGCCCAGTCCAGCTCCCTTTCTTGAACTGGTTCTGGTGTTGCTGGAGGCTTTACAGAGCCCATGCCGTTTAACCTGACAGAAAAATGCCCCACTCTATTTTGCAGAGTTAGTCGTCTGCTAGTCTGGGGGACCTGCAGGAGCGATAGCAGAAGTGTGAACAAGCAGCTGCGCGGAAGGAGCTCTCTTGTGGCAACCGCCTGGACGCGTCGCTGAGCGGCGGCCGAGGGCAGCCACGCTCCGCGATGGGCCTGAGAGCGGCCGTGTGGGCACCAGGGCGCGACGCGGAGCCTGGCGCCGGGCCCTGGGGCTCAGAGGGGCCGGGAGAGCCTCCACGGGGCTGCCGCCCCTCTGCGCGGAGCCCCTCCGAGTGCCTCCCAGCCGCCCGCGGGTGACTGCGAGGCCGCCCGTGCGCCGCAGAGCCCACGCTGAGCTACAAACGGGTGAATTTTGCCAATTCGGGCTGAATTCCGTGTGCTCCCCGCAGGGCCAGGCAGTGCTCGTTAAAAGCACCATCGTGCTCAGTGTAAGGTTGCTCTGAGGTTTTTTTGCATATGGAACTCATGTTAGAGGCAGCTCTTAAGTTATAGTTTGAGTGTGTAATTAAATTTTAGTGGGCAGCCTCTGGAAAGCAAGACTCCAGCTTTTACATTCCTTTCACCAAGGAAGCTGCATTTATAGCTGGCTTTGTTTACAGCTTTATTTATTCATTATTTCAGTGAAGCTGGTGTAAAGGTATAGTGACCAGAGCAAAAGGATACGAAGCCCTGAATTTCTACTTGCCTCTGGGTCATTTTGCTGGTGCTTAAAAGAAGTTGTACCACAGAAAGCTGACAGGAGCAGGCAGTGTTTTTTATTTGCTTATCTGCATGTAATATTCTTGAATATTGAAGAAAATTAGGATCCGTTAGAGAATAGCATTTTCCATTTTCTTGTCTTGTAAACCTAGCTTGAAAAATAACAAATTTAGAGAGATGTTTGATTTTCCTGCATGTTTTCAAAAACGGCTTTAGTATTAGGTGCAGTTAGCATAATTTGGGCCAGATTTCCTTGATTGCCTGCAGGTTAGGGCTAAAAGGACTCGTAGGCACCCTGTGTGCTCGGGCGAAGCTCTGGGAGTTGCCAGTAGTCTGATTGCAGGGAGGGACTCTAGTGGTGCTGGGAGTGTGTCTGGGCAATAGGAACATATTTGTGTTAACGAAGGGATGCAGCATAACTAGCGACTGTCCAGGTCTATCTGAATCCTTGGTTGAAATAGCTCAACATTCCCCCCCCCCCCCGCCTTAGGCTGACTCTTGCTTCTTGAGTGGGCTCAGAGTCTCTTACTAAACAAGCAGGTACAAGTTGTTTTTATGTTTATTTTTAGGATTCAGGTGAACTATAAATTATAGCGCAGACTTCAAGCGGAGTTAGATCATTAAGAACAGGGAAATGCTGGTTCCTTTTTATAATTATGCAGGATGTCAGATTGGTGCATCTGTATCCTCAGAGCGATATGTTTGTGCATCCTCAGGGTTGTTTGCTTTCTTGGTAAGAGATTTCCATGCCACTTCAAAAACTAAGTTTCGATTTGAAGCCAAGTTCATGCCTAGTTAGGGGAAGTTGACCAAGTAGCCATGCAGGTTGAATTTACAAACTGTGTAGATCAAGAAAATGGTGGGGTGATTTCTCCTGCTCCCCCACAGGGAGTGCCCTAAGAGGAGGCCGAAAGAAAGCAGTGTTAGGGGCTCCTGACCACCAGGACTGGCAAACATTGCGTTTGGGGAAGAAATAAACGTGGCTTCTTGCTACCCCATCTGGGATAATGTAGGTTGCTCAATCAGAGCTATTTCCAGAGTCTAGCCCGGAATTAATATTTCAGAAAACTACAGCAGCTAGTACAGCTAGTCTTTCTGATGTAACCAGGCTGGTAAAGGTAGGTGCGTTCCCCTGATGTATCATATCAGTCTTATGACTTGGACAGATTCTCTGCTTTTCTTAAAAGAAATGACAGTTTTTAAAATCTAAGAGAAGGAAAACTGAAGTCACAAGCCATAGGTATTGAAAGTTCAAAGAATTAATAAAAGGAATATGTATTTATTTTTATTGCTACCAGTAAAAGTAATAATCTCATGACCAGGAGAAAAAGAAGGAAAGTTTATGGAGAACTTTAAGGTTTTTTTTCTTATTTTATTTTTTTCTTACTGGCAGAATCAGTATTTCTGCCACTTGTCATTTAACTAAAAGCATACAGTGCTTGCAGGAAAGCTGAGACTATGCTAAGCCATAACACATAACTGTCTAATAACCGAAATTGTTTCTGCTGCTGTTGTGAGCAGGGAGTTTTTGGAGGTCTGTTTAATAGATGTAGCTGTGCTGAGTACCTGTATTGAACACAGCAGTGTCGCAGGAGCAGGCTAGGAGATGCTTTGGAGACATGGTTGCACCTAGCCTGGTTTTAAATTTCAGGGGTATGTAATTGCTTAGTGCACAGATTAGAGAGAAAAAGTTCGCTTCAAATCATGGTGGTTTTTAAATTATGTATTCTTCTCATTGGAAGTTAATAAATATAGCTGGATCAGAGTCGTATGAATTTATTTCTGTATAAATACTTGTGTATTTTTTTTGACTTCTCAACAGGAGCCTTCCATTGCATGCAGGCAGTTGTGAAGCTGGCTGCTGTACAGCTGGAAGCCTCTGAGACAGCAATTGTGTGAGCGTTAAGGACAAATTGTATTGTTTGGTGAAACTCTAGCTTTTGGCTTGCCCTTACAGAGATGATGTTGTATAGCAGCCCAGTGGAAAAATGAAAAAAAAAAAAGATTAGTTTGGAATTCTTACGACTTTAACAAGCTTTTTGGGATGGTTACTCATGTACCTGCTAGCAATTTTTTTTCCATCCAGTATGAGTATTTCAGTATTGCTGTCAAAAGACTTAAGCAGCCCCCGCTCATAGCCACTTGTTCCTGTCCTCCTGCATCCCAGGAGTTGTTCTAATACTGTTTGTAGGAAACTGAGTTGGAAAGTTGATCTATATTATTATAAATGACAATAATGGGGTTAATACCCCATTAAAATAACCATTATTGTCATTTATAATATCCCAATTCAGTTTCATGATCGAGCTCAGTGTTGCTCCAGGAAACACTTGTATAGGCACAACTGACTGAATAAAAGGAAAACGAATTTTCCTAAGATGATCAGAGCTAATCTAAAAGGTCTTTGCTCTGACAGATATATTCATCCTTCTCACTCCTCCCAGCTACTGTCTGTGCAGCCCCTACTCCCTCTCTTGGCCAGCTCCACTGCTCGTCTGACTCCGTAGTGAGCCAGGGCGGTTTGCAAATCCAGCAGAAAATGAGCCAGCCAGTGGAGAGAGCAGGGGGAAAAAGAATAAATTCGGCAGCAGTGGCCTGTTAGACAGGCTCAGCCGTTCCTGGGAATCTTCACCTGAAACCACAGACTACTTAGCCGAACACTACTGCCAGAACGAAGTCTTGTCCAACAGAGGCTTTATGTGACCTTCATTTCTTAGCGCTTCTGTAACGTCGGGAGCGTGTGACTATTGCCTTGCTGAGCCAAAGGAGGAGAGGCAAGAATCCAAAGTACCTTTATGGAGTTAGGTGATCCCCTTCGTTCCAGTGTGGAGATGGCAATGACAGGAGGGTGAAATAGGAGTTGCAGCACCATCTTTCTTAGGAAAAAAGCAAGAAAGCGATTGCCCCTTTGGGTTTGTTTGCCCCATCAATCAAGGCTTAGATCTTCCCCACCTCCTCTTACTCATGTATATTTGACTGCTGTCATATACTTAGTATACAGTGTATATTTTAAATAAAGCACAGTCTGAAGAATGAGACATCAAAGATCCCATCTTCAGAGGGAAGATGGGGGAGTTGTTCCCTCCTGAATTCTTTCCATCTTTATAAGCCTTTATTAGCATTTAGATGACACCTGCTAACTGTTGATACCAACACCTTGTTGACCTGAGCAGGGAGGCGGGGAGAAGACATTTGACAGTTTGGCCTTTTTTTTTTTCCCTTTGGTCATTTTTGTTTCATTTTGTTTGGCAAACACAGAGAAAACCCTACTGTGAATTTGTATTGCCAGATATTCTTCAGAGTAGCAAATGTTTGACAAAAAAAACTTTTTTTTTTTTTTTTAAACTCTAGACGAAAGCAGAATGTTTGAGGAAACTGGAAAAATAGGGAGAAAAGCTCAAAATCTCCACTTCAGCAACTTTCTAGAGTGCTTTTTTTCTGCAGAGCTGAGGGATGCTGTGATGTCTGTGAGGAGTGGGAGTGCCGATGCACTTTTTACTGTATTTTGCAGATTTCATCAAAATAATTTGTTTTAAACCCTGGCCTGAGTTCTTCCCCGACTTTGTTTCTGTGTGATAGCTACACCTGATACACAGCACTACATTTCTGGAGTCTGTTGTTGGCCTAAGTGCTGATACTTCCAGGAAGCCATCCTTCAGGATAGCAGAAAATACCAGGATGGTCAAAAGGGATGAAACTAAATAGTGAAATGATTAGTAGAAGTGTTTCTAATTTACAGTTGGATTGTTTTCTTCATTTCTAAACACTGTCTGTTATCCAGAATGTGGAGATTCCTTAGCCAAATGCAGATTTAATGTGGCTAGCAGCTTGTTTATCCATCGTCTAGGCAGTTTTCCTGTTACTCATAGGAGGAAGTTTTTGTGAGTATTTTCCATTTTTGCTAATAATGACCTTCTCCAAGGCCATAATGCATGAAAACCTTTTATCCTCAGTGATATTTTTATCTGACCTGGCATGCATTTGTATTGGGCAGATTCAGAATCATTGGTTGCAGTGAGTGATGGGACTGCCTTAGCTCTTGGCATTGCTAGCTGTAGTAGGTTGTCACTGGCTTCCAAAAAGAGACAGAATTTTTATAAGTTCAGTGCAGAAAAGCCATTGTTGTGCATTGCATATCATCCTGGTAGTGGTTGGGATTTAGGACATTTTTGGTCCTTGTACAGCTATTTTAGCATGTGAACAGAAGAGAGTTGATCCAGTAGGATCCTTGTGAAACTTGTCTCTGCTGGAAGCTGGTCTTGATGTAATCTGCAATGCACTTTGAGCAAATGTGAAACTCGTGTGGCTTGAGGAAGTCCAAGCCTTCTTGGGATTCAGCCAAATATATATCACAAAGTTCCTTTGAGGCCAAACAGGGAACATATTGTGGTAGCAAAATGTCTAAACTAGTAACTTGTCATTACTGTTTATTTTACATTATGTTGACACTTGTTTTGAAATTCCTCTCTGTGTAGAAATTGCTGTCTGTATTTTATGGCTTTCACCACTATGTTTCAGCCTTTCACAAACGTGAGTTAGTTTACCCTCCTAATATTTGTGTTTTATAGCCATGGTTTTATTCTCACCCACGCAAATGCAATTGTTGGATGGCTTGTTTCTTAAAAAAAAAAAAAAAAAAAAAAAAAAAAAAAAAAGTAAATATCTAGCTCATTTAGCAGTGTTGCTATTAGTAAGATCTTCAGCATTTTTGACCATATCTGTGGTGACTCACCCAAGACATATTTTACAGAACTGTCTGGTTGCTACCACAGAATCAGCTCTCTAGAAGGAACAACAGTTGTATATATAGAAAGAGGAAAAACTGGTGGAGGTGGTAGACTGTGCTTGTTCCTTTCCAGGCTGACACACAGGAAGAGTGAGCTTGGCAGCTCCTCGACTGTGTCAGCTTAACCGTGTGGTCTGTGGATGAATCTTGAACAGCGATATCTGCTAATACCAGGTACCCCTGCAGCAGGTTTTAGATTTGATTAAGAGAATTAAAGTAGTCCTTTAGGTAACAGCCTCCTGCTGTTCGGCGGTAGAAGTGCACCTGTACTTACCCTGTACCAGCTCACTGCAGCATTTGAAGCCTTTGGTTGCTCTCCTTGTCACACTTAAAAGCAGCAGCGATTAATGGAAATTCTCTGCTCAAATACAACGGTTATCCTTCCTCACGAGTCAAGATTTGCGGCTTTTCTTTTGCTGCATCCAGAGTGTCCTAGGGATTTGAATTATTTATCCATACTATGCAGTATAAAAGGAAATGCAGATTTCTGGGTATTTTCTGACCTTGGTTTATGTAATTTCCAGTTAACTCAAGATAGTTAAGAGTCCTCTAATTGCTGGGGAAGTTACTGCCTAAATGCTTTGTTCTAGAATTCAGATATTTGCTCTTTAATCCCTGGGTTTGGTCTTGGGAAAAAATTACCTGTTTATGGCCTGTTGTGAAAGATCTCTGGCAAAACTGAGCTTGCCCTTTGAAGTGCTAGTATGCAAACACCACTCTGGTTTCCCTTTGATGTTAGATAGATGCAGCACCAATTTCCAGTTTATCTGCTGCTTAACCAAAACCAGTACCCAGGGGAAAAGCAGCTGTTTTAAAAGCTTGGTTCAGAAATGCTGTAAAGTTTTGCTGGCATGTTGTGGAAAAGGCTGTTGCTTGGATCCACACACGCTTGTTGGGAGTTGACAAAACTCAATTGCTGCTGCATTTCTTATTACAGTTTAGCAGCAAGGAGCACTCTTTTGGCAGAAGCACTGGAGGCACAAGTTGGGATCTCCTACTGTGGGAAATCCTTTGAACTTTTTGGCTTCTAAAAGTCACATTGAGGGTAATTATCTCCCCTTCTCAAGGCTGCCTGATGCGTTGTGATCCTTTTGGTTTCCTTGTCATTGCTGGGTATCTAGTTAGCTGTGGGAGCAAAAAGCAAAGCCGCCATATCCAATGAAAGGGTCCTGCTACTTTTCTAATTGTGTAGGCTGATGTCCATCCTGTGCTAGGAGAGACCTGTCCCATCTTTGTCTTCAGAAGTGAATATTGCAGCTCACAGCTAGCGATTTAAAATGATGGCAAATTGCTGTCGCTGTGCTGTGTTCTTTGCTGCTTCTCCCCGGCGGATACCAAGGCCAGCCCCAAAGCCGCCCTCCCCGAGGCTGCTCCTTCCTGCTGACGAGACCTCCCACTGCCCTGTGTGACAGCAGTGACTTTCCATGAGGGAGGCTTTCCACTGGAAAGAAGGAATTGTCAAGCTGTAGGAAGAGGTGTGACGTGTGGGATGTCATTTACAGGGGACGTGAAGCTGAGAGCTATTCCCTCAGTAGATAACAATGGCCAGGGATTTTAGCACTTTCAAAACAGATCTGAACATATCCCTACTGAAAGCCTTGCAAAGATGCCAATCTTTTTGACGGAACAGGAATCTCAAGGGGGTGTTCACTTTGCATTCCTCCCTCTGAAGTTCCTCTCCGTGGTTGAAATAGCAGACCATATGGAAAAGGGAATACGTACTCTTGTGTGTATGCAGAGCATGTGTGTTTGGCCTGGGAAACGATGCAATTAAATTTGAAATGAGAGAGAGTAGCAGCAGTGTCACACAGTCTGTGTAGAAAGCTCTACGTTGCTTTTGCAGAAAAAGCATGGAAATTGCAAGGTAGAAGGAGTTCTTGCTATACCAAAAATGAAAAAAAAAAAAATCTAACCAGTCGCATTTGGGAATTCAGAGGTTAGGCTTGGATCAGCTATTGGAGAGACTGGAGGCCTGGATCTCTTGTGGTCTGAACAGCACAGCAGCAAAATCAAAGGGGACAATATGGAGCAAAGAGGAGAGCGAGGAAAGAGGGACCTCCCTGTTTTCCTTTGAGGCAGTAGTTGGCTCTATGTGAAGATGCTGCCAGAGAAACCTGTGTAAGGCAGATTTGGGAGACACAGAAGGGGTTAAGTAGGAGAGTCAGCTTTTTTTCCCCTAACTTTAAGTGATGTTTTTTAAAAGTTACTTATTTATCTTGGATGCCATTGTCATCATTCAGTCTCTTCACTTCAGCTTTCTTAGCAGCATAATCAGCAGTTCTGCAGCTGGTTATTAGTGGGAGGATGATTGCAAATAATGATCAATGGACTGCAGCTTTCAGATGCTCTTATTTCCCCCTGTTCCCCTTAATATTTGGCTTCCTGTTTCCTCCATATAGTAATATGATGCTTTAGCTTTTGGTTTACTGATGACCAGTACTGTACACTGGGGAAGAATCCAGGAGAGAAAAAAAAAAAAGTCCCATGGCTGTGGTACATTAAATCTCTTTCCACAAATAGGCTAGGCTAGGTGTGTGGCTTGGCTCTTAAAGTCCGAATCAATAGGTACCTTTTTTTCAGCTGCTCATTGTCATTATCAAGTAGGTTGGTTCAGCCCCTTGGGCTGGACATGCCCATGGCATGTGAATTTAAGAGCCCCTGAGCTAGCGGGTGAGTTGACACGTTTTGCTGGAAGAAGGCTGTACTGCAGTACAGTCGCACGCCATGGAACTGCTGAGAGATGGCTTTGAGCCATTGAGTAACTGCAACGTGATGATTAAAAAGCCAGGATGAAATTCTTTAGCTCCCTTTGAAGTCAATGGAAAACTTGTCACAGTCTTCCAAAGGTCAGGATTTGGGTCTGTGCTGGTCACAGCTAAACAAGAATTTTCAGCTATGCTGACAACTCTGACATCAGTATTAGTGATGGAGACTGGAACTAAAGAAAGGACTTTGTCAGACAACTGACTGCATGTCATAGCAACAGGACAGCAAACGCTTAATGTGTAAACCTTTTATTTAGTTATTTTACCAAGGCTACTTTTATGCAAAATCTTACTAACTTAGGTGCCTGGGTATTGTTAATGATCAAGAAAAACAGGTTTTAGAAAAATCTGTATTTGTTTTTGCCTCTGTTAACTATCTTTCTTCTGCTTTTTTTTTTCCTAATAGAAATTAAAATGAGAATTTAAAGCAACATATATTTGAGATGAATTTCATATGTACTTTCTTTTACCAGATACTGAATTGTTTCCCTTCAGAGAAAATTGTTAGTAAATTGCTGCCTTTTATTGTGTGTCTGTAGTGGAATTTTATGAATCAAGCATGGTGTATGTGTGTATATGTGTGTGTTTGTGTATATGCATAAGTAAATAGTGAGTACAGATGTTTTAAAGTGTATGTCCTCACGTGGAAGTTTTTAAATTTTGCAGACGATATCAGAAATTGCAGAAGATAATGAAGCCCTGGTAAGAACCTGATTGGATCATCACCTTGTACTCTTTCCTCTTCTTTTGCATGACTGACTTCAAGTCCTTGCACTAATCTTTTAGTATAAATACATTTGTGCTTATTCATTCAGCCAATCTTCAAACTCTGTTTCCTGCTCTTTGATACCTGTTAAAAATTTCTGATGGAACCTTTTTTGCTTTGCTTGTGGAATGCGTGCTTCATTTCTGTAGCTGCTGCAGGGGCTTCTAATATTTCCTAAGTAAGGCTTTTTTACCAATTTGAGCAAGCAAATCATTTCCCTGCCTTCCCCACCTCCCCTCTCCTTAAATCACCCTTGGCTTATGTGATTGATTGTAGGCAGTTTTAACTGTTGATGTTAGTGGCGTAACAGTAAGAGTCATTGTGCCAATTTGAATTCTTGCTATTTGCTGCTCCCAAGTAATGCTAATTGTTTTTGATAAGTGCATAAAGGAGGACTGCAGTGTAGTGGCAGAAAGTTTTGAGGCATGCTTATTGCCCTGATGGGTTTGAATGGGGCTCTTCTGTGTGCCTGAAGTCAAGCATACGCTCTGCTCCGTAGGCTTTGCTAAATTGAGACCCCAAGATGTATTCTAATCTCTCGATTGGCTTGCAAATTTGAGATGTCAAGTATAGCTAAAAACCAAAGGAGCAAAAGAATAATTAATCAATTAACTGTGCATCTGTCACTCCCAGAACTTGATGTGATTTAACGTGCAGGAAATGCAGCTCCCTATCTGAGCACGTGCTAAATCTTGCTTTCACAAAGCTGCTCTAAACAAAGTTCGGAAACATGTATCATTAAATCGTTGCCTAATAGATAAAATAAAAGAGCAAGAATAAATTTCGCGGGAAGAATCAATCTTTCCTCTCTGTTCCCTTTCCCCACCTAACACAAATCAACTGGCTTCTTAACAGAGAGTTTTAGATCTTGAGGAAGATACTTAAAATGTCATGAAGCTTTACGAATCCTTGGCAGCATCACCCCTGCCGATTCGTCTCCTCTGAATTTAAAATTCCCGCCCCTCACTATTACGAAAATATGTGCTGCTGCATTTGTGGAAGACCAGTTCAACTCCCTGCATTGTGCTCTGCTCTGTTTCCAAATTCTTTGTTCCCTTAGGCCTCTCCACATTAAATTATGTGATTATCCTCTGAACAGTTCAAGAGAGGTCTTAGGGACTGACTTATAGTTGCATTGTATCCTGGCTTTGAGAGCTGGTAAAACTCATCTGGACTCACTTTTTGCACAGTTGTCCTGCTTAGTCATGGAAACAAGACCTTTAACAAGATTCTTACAGAAAAATGTAGATACAGGATATCTGTGAATGCAGTAGAAAAGAAAGAGTTCATGACCAAAGTTTATTCTAACATTAGATGTTAAATCCTACCTCTGTAAGCTTCAATTTGCAGGAGAGTACACACTTAACATTATGATTTCTATTAGCAGCATATGAAATGATACAGTTACAGCAACAGACATTCTTGAGTTTGGTGCTTGTGCCAGGAGAGATGCTAGAGCCTTTTGCCAGGGCACGAAACCAATAGTATTAGAACCTGTTCTTTTCCTTCATTTTGAAGGTGAAGTATATAAGTTAACCATATGATTGTAGTTACCTAACATCATGACTATTTTTTGTAAGTTATGTTTAACCAGTACATTAATAGGAGGAGGCCCAATGAAATGGGAACTATAAAAATAAATTTGCAATTTTATATAACAAAAGAAGTTTTAAAAAAGTAATATAGCGAATCTCCTGACTTGTGCAGCCTTTGCTTCGCGTGTTCATGACTAATTACTTTAGAGAAACCAAATACTGATTGAAAAAATGTCACTTTAGATTTACAGAATGGAATATTATTTCCTAATGTGCTAATACTTAATTTTATCTGTGGTAGCTTGCACATGCTAGCCTGGAGAAGCTGCCTCAGTTAAAAGCTGACTTTCACAGGGAGGGCTTGTCTAAAACCTTTCTCAAATAAAGGGATTTTTTTTTTTCCTAAAATGTGAGTTTCTTTTTCTAAATGTCTTTTCAGTTCTATTGGTTCCCATTTTATTTTCAAAACACATCAGCTAACCCTTGGATTCAAAAAATAAATGAAAAATATTTTCCTGTGAAACAGCTCTATCAACTGACCTTTGCATTGCAGTACTCAATTGTAGTCTAACTACACTGATTTGAGAGTGTGTTTATTTTTTTCCCTAGTATTTTAAACCTTGTCTGTTCAGGAAAATTGCCATGAAGTAATCAAAAATACGATTTTAAAGGATGGGAGAAAAAGAGAACAAATAATTCTCATCACATCTTCATGAGAAGCCGGTGCATAATAGCTCCTTTGGGCTGCTTCCCCTTATAGACAAATGCTTAATATACCTCAGAGTGGATTATCATGCTCCATAATAAGAGTCTTGGCACCTTAGTTTATTGAAGAATACCTGCTGTAGTGTTTTAATTTCATGGCCTGTTTTAACTGGAATTAATTTTCAAGCACAGAGAAGCCCAGATACAGAGGTACCAGAGCTATTGGGTCCTTGGAATGCCAGTGATTCAAGCTCAGTCTTGCTCATCTCCTGTAATGGTCCCCGCGAGACTGGGCCACAAAGGAATAGGTCAGTGATGCTTGGCAGGATGCAAAAAATCATCCGTGTCAGTTGCAGTGTGGCAGTTAAATGCATTTTCTGTAATCACGCAGAAAAACAGAGGCAGCCATCCTGCAGGTTGTTCAGTCATTTTCAGCTGTGCAGAATAAGTACTGAGCAAGTTCGAGTTGCTCCTTGTCTGATTTGACGGTGCCTTACCCTCACCCTTAGCGCAGTCACGGGAAAAAGCAAGGCAGTGTCAAAGCAGCAAAGAAGCCATAGCAATAAAAGAGGTACGGGACGCACTTGCAATGCATCCATCATGATCCGACTTCCTCGTAGGCATCGCTAGGTTCTTACCCTCCTCGCTCTTCCAGAGCTCTTGTCTGGAACAGCTCCCCTGTTCACAGTTATGCATGGCCATTTATCCTTGTGCCAACTCCATTTCTATCTTAGGAAGCTGTTTTTACTCTTTGATGTTAACGTGAATTTTGTCAGGCCCTTTAAACTGCCTGCTATTAGGCAGCCAGCACAGTTACTGAATGACGGGGGGCTCGCAGTTAACCGCTTCCTGGGCTCCTGCACTGAGTGGGGGGCTGCAGCTCTGGCGTTGCCTCCTCCCCGGTTAGAGCTGTTTCTTTGCTGCCTTCCCTCTGCACAACCAGAGATCAGGAGCTTTGGGTCTCTTTGGCCTCTGTGAGATCGTCCACGTGAGGATGTTTTACTTCTGGCAGCTGGTCCTAGTGACCGGGTAGCTGTATGGTGGCCGTGAGAGATGAGCACAGTTATTTTCCAGTTTCTGTCTCTTCAACTTTTATCATGAATAACATAAAACAATACAAGCCCACCAAGTTTTGAAAAGCTCCTGTTGCTGCTTTCGTGACCTAACGGCAGCTGAGCCTGAGTAATTTGCTTGATTTAAAGAATCATTTGAACAGCTTAACCTTCTTGTGTCATTATACCTCAGCAGCAGTAGTCTTCAGTTCAGTATGTGTGTAAACATGGCTTGAGATTTTTTTTTCAAAAATTTCTAGGGGATTTGGATGCTCAGCCCCATTAATTTTAATTTATTTTGATAAGAAAGCCAAATTGCTTTAGGCATCCTTCAAAATATCAGCCGCAGTTCTCTACATGCATCTGGAGGATTAACTAGCACACACGATGAAAAGAAGTTTTCTACACATAGAAATGATACTATGAAGGCAGGTAAGGGACAGGTATGTTGTTCAACGGCACACGCATATTCACTTTTATTTTTAGAGAAATAGAAAGTAATGCCAAAATATGTGGGGTGTTTTTTTCTTTTTCGTTCCTAGTTTCCTAAGGTAAGAACGCAGTAAATTCTGAGGAACATAAGCTGACAGGCTTTGACTTGATCTTTCCATCAAATTTGAAGATGAGATAGACGTTGAACACAACTGACTTGCTCTTCAGTCCTGAGGGTTTCAGGTGCTCAGAGCCCTGGGTCAGAACACGGCCGTTCGCGCTGGGCCAGCCGAGGAGGTTTCAATCCACGCTCGGTGCTTTGCACGAGGCGCCGGGGCCTTTGCTGGGAGCTGCCCTGCTCTGGGAGGTGCTTCGGGACGAGCTGCGCAGCAGAGAGCGATCACGGCATCGACCCTTCCGCTTGCGGCCCGGAGCCCTGAGCAGCGCTCGGGGCCCTTTGGGGCCAGCTTGCTTGATACCATAAATCATTAAAAGGCCAGCATTAGCGAGCTATGAAGCTGCAGCTACACAGTGCATCTTTTTGATCGTTTTTTTCTGCCTTGCTGCGATGACACACATTAAAAGGCACCTTCGTGAGGAATTACCATCAAGTCATTTTGATACTTGCAGAACGGCCGTGCCTCGTGCTGCGGAGAAACCTAAAAAGATTCTGTGCTGCAAGAGGCCCCATCATCGTTTGGACTTTTCATATGACTAAAATATTCACTGAGGTTTTGAGTGGAACGGCACTTGCCACTTATTTTCTAAGATTATTACTTTTATGAATAAGCTTTGATTCCCCTGAAATTCCTAGGATCTAGTCTGCCTGCCACTTCTAATGATATAAGTGCACCTGTGTGCATTAAAATGAAATGCTTGGAAGTGTAATTCTATTGCTGCCTATCTCAATGAGTTTAAAAAAAAAAATCGAGGTTACCCCTTCTCTCCCATAAATCCCTGGATCTTATCTTGCTCGTTATGAATCCTTATCTTTCTAGTTACCCTGGAGATTGCTTTTGTCTCAGGCTGGGCTTTTCCTAAGGCTTTAGGCTTGACTTTTGCAGTGCTACTGAATATACACATGTGAAACCATGTGCATATATATGCAGATACTAAAATGTATGTGTTTGCGCATAGCTACGCGTATAGGCTGTTACACAAGCTGTAGAGCGGAGCTGCTGCCGCCGGAGCGCAGGAGTGACACCTGCTGGGGCCGCCTGCGCCGAGAGGGACCGTCACCTCCTGCAGCCCCCGGCACTTGCGGCATCCTCGCAGGTCCTAAAACCAGGCTTAAACGCTCACGCCAGCCCTCCTAACCGGGTCTGCCCTGCTACGGGCTGGAGGAGGCCTGGGTAGTGGGCTGGATTAATCAGTACGTTCGCTGAGAGGAGCAAATGAGGCTGTCGAATGTAAAGGAGTGATACTAAACTGAGTTATGGTCCCCTTTCTCTGAAAGAGACCATCCGCAGGCAGGTTTCGTATAGTTTGAGTAATGCTGTTAATCTGTGTCCATTGTGGGATCAGCTTTCATTTGCAGTTAGTTTGTAGAAGAGAATTTATGTCGTAAATACACATTAACAGAATTTTAAAACAATATATAAGATTGTTTTATCTCTTATCTTGATTTTTAATTTATCTCCCCCAGATTAAATTAATATTGAAGAGTCCTTGTTATCTCCCTTTTCAGTCCCTATGAACCATCTTTTTCTAGTTTTTTTTTTCTCATTTGATTTGGATCTGATTTGGTATAGCTTCATAAAACAATAGAATTCTGTATATTCAGGGAGAATTCTTGCAGGAAGAAACATGAGAATTTTGTACAAGTTTTTAGGGAAAAGAACTTTTCTCAGGGAAGTTCTTTCTTTGAGCATTCGTAAATCACCATTGCATTTGAAAGAAATGCCTTGGGGAAAATAAGAGGAGTGGAGCTGATACATGGCCTGCAGAGTGTCATTGTCTTCTGGTTATGAAATTCTGGCTTCTCTGGAATGCCCATGATGACTTTAAAAAATCTGCTTCAATTCCTGAAAGATTTGTAGTATTAAATAAACAAACAGCCCCCTCCCCCAAACTTCCAGATCATGTATTTACTGAATAATATGTTTCTTTTAAAATTAGGTTGAATTCTTTTAAGACCTTGTGTTTTTCTTGTTTTGTCATAAATAAGCAAAGATACTGGAGACACCCTTACTGTGGGTGAGATCTTTCCTTCCCTCCCTCCATCCCTCCCTCCCTCCTTGTCCTTCCTTCCTCCCCTGCAAAGTTAATTTTTATTGCGGGACTTCTATGGTGTCTCAGTGAGGATGCAGTGCCTTAAAGGACACGGCCCCTGTGCGACTTTTTTTGATGATGCGTTGCATCCTTTATGAAAGATTAAATCAAATCCAATAACCAGTGACTGTTGGAGTAGCTACACAGAAACTTGATTTTCAGCCCCTTTCCACTATACCATAGTAAATGCCACTCATTTGAATGGGCTTTAATTTATTTGTGTTGAGCTGATGCAGGATTGTAGAGGCTCAAATTACCCCAAAAGCTCTACCATTCACAATCATTTTAACTACGGTTATATGTTAGACTCAGTTTTTCAACATGCTGAGCATTATAGTTCCAGTCTGGCAGAGCTCTTTAGGTTTAGCTTTAATTATGTAAGCTGTTGCATTAAAATCAGTGGGACTATTCTTGCTGTTTAGATTGATTGCACGCTTGTGCTTGTTAATGACCTGGTGGCAGAGTATCTTGCAGGCCTTTTGGCATGCCCTTAGAGGTAACACACTGCTTCGTTTAGGGCTCTGTGCACTGCTCTTTCTTTTGACTAGTTGCCTCTTTGAATGACTCCATTGAAATCATTGTGGTTGCTGACTGTTCAGTACCATGACTGTATATAGAAATTAGGCTAATGGTTGAAAACAGATTTAACATTGAAAATTCCTGTGCAGCCAGTTTAGACCATATTACCTGTATTGAATTTAAACCAGTTTTGAACAGAGCTGACCTAATACGGAGATGCACTGAACTCGACTTTACGGTTAACTGTACCATGTAGCGACCTGCAAGTCTAAAGTGACATGAGCTGCAGTCTTGGTTAAACTACTGGGAATCTGTTTATATAATTTGCATGGTTACCTGCAAATAATCTGCATATATATCTCCTTTAGAAGAAATCTAAGATGAAGCACTAATTATTAGAAAATAGATGCACTGTGTAAAATCTCTCTCTTCTGGTCCATTCTTAAAATATATTTGCTTCTTTGTTAGAGAAGGAATAAACAATCAACTAACTTTCTACTAATCTGAATTAAACAGAGCAGTTGATTTTGGAGTGTCTGATTTCCTTGAGTGTTGCATAAGATATTGTCCTGGGGATTAGTTCTCTCACAAAATTGCTTTCTTTCAGATGACTATTCTTGATGTCCATGCTAAATTATCTTGGAGCCCAACTGTTGCACTGCTGTGTTGCTCTGCTGCTACCTCTTAGTCCATATTTGGCTTCCTTTTCCTGCCTTTCTAAAAGCTTCCTGCTGCTTTCTGCCCTGAGTCGTTGCCCTGCTGCATTGCTGGTAATGTGTCACGACTCCTGTCTCTTGCAGCTTTGGAGATATGTTGTCCTTTACACTGACTGCATTTGTTGAGCTGATGGATCATGGGATTGTATCCTGGGATACATTCTCTGTGGCATTCATTAAAAAGGTAAATTTGTAACCAATGCTTTGTTTTATACTGGTGTACGTACACATGGCCATATTTTGAGGTGTCTTCTCTTTTCCAGGAATGTTATGTTTATTCAAGTCATTCTTTGGTCAGAAGAGATACAAGGAATTGGGTTAAAAGTGCTATTTCAAATTGTAAATATTTTTAACTGTAGGATCTAGCCCAACTTTTACTGTAGCCAATGGAAGTGTAATGGGATCAACCTTATTCCCTGAAAAGTTTCTTGCTAGATTATCATGTGGTCTCTTTGTGCACATACCATGCAGTTAAAGGAAAAATGACTATTTTGATTTAATGCAAAGTCAAATAAGTAGCACCATATTTCTTGAAACAAAAACAGTACTGAAATGTGTTCTCTGAGGATATGGTAGGATAAGACATGAGTTAGTTTACAATTTGAAGTTATTAATCTGAAATCTACTGAGTTTTACGAAGTTGAACGTTGCAGCCCTGAATTCTTGCAGTTAAGGACTGTGGTTTCAAAACAGGGTTTTCATCATTTGCAACATTCTGTTTTCTTTTCACACATGTAGGGAAATACACAGATGCAGAAGCCTATTGCCCAGAAGTACTCTTTAGAGGCAGAGGTGTAACAGATTCAAGAATATAGTTCTTGTTGCTTTTCATTTACTGTCCCCTTAAACAGTAACATATTGAAATCAAACAGAAAGTTTTAGTTTGCCAGAAGTCTCTTTACACAGAGTTTTAAAACCAGATTAAAGTCAGAATGTAACTTATGTTAAAGTGCATATATATAATCTCTAAAGATTTAGAGTTAATTTTGTCAAATGATATCAGGAATGATAGGACTGGCATATCCTGCTGAAAAAAATCTTTCTGTTTTTTTCAACAAAATATGTTGGAGATTTTTAATGTAAAATTGGTTAGAAAATTGCTGCCATCAAACAAAAGAAGGAAAAAAATTGAAAAGAAAATTAAATTTAAAATTTCAATTTTGGTTATTAAACATGTTATTCGTAAGAAAAAAATATATACAGGTTCAGTGGTACATCAGATGACAGGATCAGTTAGTGGTATATCCTGTTTCCAACAGTATTTGGGAGCAGACATTTAGGAAAAGCATGTAAGAAACAATATGTGCCAAATGATCTCTTTAAAGTTCCAGTGCTTGCTGAAGGATTTTCTGGCTTATAAAGAAGTCAAGAGCCACCAGTGGACCTATCTTCTCTGAATTCACCTAGGTTCTCTTGGAGTTGGTTCATAGTTTTGGCTTCTGCAGCCTCCTTTCGCGGGGATTTCTACCAGTGTATCATGACATTACCTGTTTTGGTTGGTTGGGTTTTGTTGTGGAAGTGCCAATGTCCTGTTTTTAAGGCTGGTGGGTAAATAATGAATAATTTTTATCTTTCTGTGGCAAAGAAAATAATGCATCTGTTTTTTAACTGATTTCATGAGATACAAGGTCAAGCACAGAACATGTTAACAGGCTCTTCTAGGAACTAATAGGTTTATTAAGATACTTGCAAAGATCAGTTGAATTCGGTCTACTTTGGTGATTCAAGTTATCGCTGTCCAACTCTGTCAACATCCATTGCCTGTCTACTTAAAAAAATAAGGGGGCAAAAAAAACAAACAAACAAAAAAAACCTCAGCAAGTTACAGAGTAAATAAGCTTGAAAAGCTTAAAATTTAAAGAAAGTAAGTAGTGGACCAGAAATGGATCAATAGAAGGTGTAGGAAAGGAAACAGAAGAAGAAAGAATGACAAAAATACAGGAAGAAGGCACAGGCAGGCAGAAGGCAGAAGGCACACAGAAATACAGGAAGAAGGCACTTGTGCTCAACACCAAACATCTGTGAAGGTGGAATAGCAGCATCTTCGTGGGGGCAGGCAAGGGGTGAACCTAATGGAAAGTCATGAAGGACGTTCGTGCTCCTCTGATATGAAACTGTGGCATTTCCCTCTCTTGCTACTCTTGCCGTAGCTTTTGACAGGCCTTTTTTGAGGTTGCTGATGGGCTAGTTCAGATTGCTGTCAGGCTGGATAAGGGAACTAAAAGGTGTTTGCTGACTGAAGGGGAATTCCACAGTCCTGCCAGAAGTGCTTCTGCCCTGCAAGTTTTCCTTCATGTTGAATGGCAGCCAAATTGGAATGGGGAGAAGTTGTGGAGGCTCCTTCTCTGGAGATCTTCCCAACCCGCCTGGCTGCCGCCCTGTGCCCTGTGCTCTGGGTGCCCTGCTGGAGCAGCGGGGTTGGATTAAATGATCTCTAGAGGTCCCTTCCAACCTCAACCGTTCTGTGATTCTGTGGGAGTTAGACTGAGTTTTTTTCCCCCTCAACCAAATGAGATGTGCATATTCTTACGATATGCAAAATTCTGTCAATACCTTTTTCTTCTGACAACAAAGTTTTTTAGGCCGAGCTTTCATAGATTCTGAAGGGATTTGAATGGACAGTTCTTAGAAAATGTCAGGGTAATCAGGCTTCAAAATAAAATAGATAATTTTGGTACTCTTATCCTTAGTCTTTGCAAGAGGAGAAATAAAGGTGTGTAACATTGGTTGAGACATTTAAAAATATCTTAGCATTATTTATATAATTGCTGTTTCATAACTGATGCAGACTCTGAACCATGATATATTGTTTACTCTGCCTTCTAAAATTTGCTGTACAGGAGAAGGGGGTGGCAGCAGGGAAAATCTCTCTCAAAGCTGTCACTAGTTCCTCACTTAAAAATAAGGCTCACTTTAAAAGTTTACTATGCAAAAGGACTTCACAGAGAGCAACAGTGCATCAATTTTTTTTCTGTACCTTTACAAAATGCAGCATGACAACAAAATGTTCCAGGTGAATGACTAATGATTAACATGATTCAAGATCAAATCTGTTTCTTTCACTGTTTCTCAATATTTTTTTTCACTTGTGTTATTTTTTTTTCTGCCCCTGCACTTGGAGATGATGCCTGAGACAAAGAGAGTCTAAAGATCTGGTTTAGTTTTCTGCATGTTTCCTGTGGGCCTTTACTCTACACAGATCTTGTCTGAGTGCAGCGCTGGGGGCAGATCTATAAAGTCTTTAAGTTTCCCTTAAAAATGATGGGGAGTTTCACATCCAGCAGCTTCTGTCGTATGTGGCCATATATGCCCACCGCAGGTACTTGAAGTTACAAGTGATTTGCTGAGCAAGTGATTTATCCTTAATGAACATAATTCCTGGTAGGAATATATTATATTCCAGGGAATCATTTATATTAATGGGAAGGAGGGAAGTAAATTATTGTAAAACTAAAGTATTTATGCTGCACAAAGTCCAAATCATACCTGCTGGTTCTCCTAAAGAGGAGGGTAAGAGTAGTCTGATGATTAAGGGCACCCCCTAGACATACAGCGTTCTTGCTGCACAGCCCGTCCGTGCCTGCCTGGTGACTGTGAGGCATCTGGAGAGCATTTGGCTCAGTGCATGAGCAGTGTGTAGTTGCTCTGTGCATATGTGTGTGCCATCCATACTGTAGCACGTCTGGACATCTGGCAGCCCTGACTGCAGGGCATCAAAAACATCTGCATTATCATTAAAAGAGGTAGGGCAGCCCAATGTTGCTAAGAGCTTATCACTTAAAACAGCACAGTGTGCATGACATCCCGATGTAAATGTTGTTTGTGGTCAGGGCTTGCAGGCAACCGAGTTTGAAGCCCAGAGTGGAAAAGGCTGAGTTGCTCCTCTCCTCTTATTTTCCATTTGTGCGTGATTTATTCTTTATTTCTCTGTAAAGCCAGTCTGTTATATTCAGTATAGCATGTTCCTTTTGTGGTAATACAAAGTGAGTAGCAGAACAAGGCGACAGCAATGCAATAAATTAGAGGATAAATCTCTCCCTCTTGCCTCATAGTCTCCAACTAAAGTTACAAAAAAAAAAAAAAAAAAAAAAGGTGTTTTGCTGTTTCAGCACTATTCAGAATGTCACAAATAGTGCAAAATAATGTCTCTGGGCACATGCTAATATTTAACTGTGAATTTTGCAGTCAGCTAGGCAGCTTTTCCAAGCATAGGGCCTGACTTTTTTCCACCAAGAGGCAAAAACGTTCCAAGTGAGCTTCCAGAATCAGAAACGGTGTACTCACATCAGTAGCTTGCAGCATGACTGCTTAGGAAAGGCACAAACTTGGAGTCTTTTAGAAACAATGCATCAAATAGATTTGAGATAGAGTCTCTGTGGTTACAGTTAATTACATCCCTGCAAAGAGAAAATACTGGTCTACAGGATATTTGTTTCTGCTTCTTCAGGGGATGTTGTGCTCCAGTGTGCTGATATCGGTCCGTTCTAGGAAAACACAGGCGGTTCTTGCTTCCTCCGTCTGCAGAAGACAAGCTTCTCTCTGGGAAGCTGGACCCGCAGGAGGGGCAGCAGGTTGCAGGGCTTGTACAGCTGTGTTGGTTCAGCAGACCCGAGCGTGCATGCCACTGCCATGCTGCCAAAGCTCTCTGCAGCCCTGGTGAGCCGTTTATTCCTGGCGGCTTTCAGGAAAAGCAAAGCTTAGCAAATAAATGAACAGCTGGGAAGAGATCCTCGACCCTCCGAAGAGCTGCAGAGCCGGTTGTGCTGATAATTGATTATCAACTGAGTTATAATTTGTAACCTGGAAATATAAACTTTGTAGTTCTTCAGTGTTAATTTATCTTATGCGCAGGAACTTAAAATTGAAGCAAGTATTTTGGTGGTATAAATATTAATATAATTCTACGCTGATTCAAGCCAGCTGAAGCATCTGACACTGTGTCCTTTGAAGGAATATGCAGCCAGGTTGTTGGTTTGTTTTCAGGTGTTTGCTGATGTCTGAGACATGCACAAGATGACCTCTTTTCTAGTGCCTTTCAGTGTCATCATCACAATTTTCTCTCTCCTCCCTTTCCCCATTCTCATAACAAGAAGTAAATTCTCCACATGTTTAAATTTGTAGATAGCAAGCTATGTGAACAAATTTGCCTCGGACATCTCTATCTTGCAACGGTCACTAGCAATCCTGGAATCAATGGTGCTCAATAGCCATGACCTGTACCAGAAGGTGGCACAGGAGATCACCATTGGGCAGTTAATCCCACATCTCCAAGGGTGAGTGTCTTCAACTGCAACTCATGCAGTGGGATTTTTTTCCCCCAAATAATCACAGTATTTAAAATAAGAATGGCATAAAGACTAGGAACCTCCTGGCTGCCTTTCACGTCCCTAATCTTTGGCAGAGTGACCAGTAGCCAGATTTCTGAGGTTGCTCCAAGTTGCTGTTTTTTTTTTCTGTTGTTGTTTGTTGTGTGTGTGTGTGTGTGTGTGTGGTGTTTTTTGTTTGTTTGTTTTAACAGTAATGTGCTGCTGTTAACATGCATGAAAAGAAGCTGCCTCTCGTGACACAGAGTAGTGTGTTGTAAAGTAGTTGTGCTTGCCTCATGTCTGAGGAATTTTACAATGTCTAAAGTGCTTTTTATGCAGACATGTTCATCTGCAGAGCACTTAGGGAAGATTGCCCTCCCCTGCCTTCAGCTGTTGAGCATCTGGCATAAACTGGTGGTCTCTGATCCTGCTGTAGTCAGCAGAAGGCCAAGGGTGCTGCTAGGGACTGAGTCATTCCACCTTTCCCATCGAATCTCCCTGTGGAGCCTTCTGTCTCTCTTCTAAATCATAGATATATAACCTTGATGGTTAGCTTTGACTAATCCCCTGATCTTGACATAGTTAACATTTAAGTGCAAACAGTCCCTCCACTTGCAGCTGCAGCTTGTTTGTCACTTCAGGTGTAATGCAGCTAGAGTGGTTTGTACAGCTTGCATGCATACACTTTTATCTTGCTTGTTTATCATTTTGTTCTGAACAGGACAGATCAAGAAATCCAGACATATACCATTGCTGTAATAAATGCACTTTTCCTTAAAGCACCGGATGACAAGAGGCAGGTAAGTTGTTGGATTTGGTTGTAACACTGTCTATCTGTAGAAAAAGGGGATCATGTTCATTCCTGTAATTGTTCCCCTCACTCCTTTTCTGCTGTTATGTCAAATTGACCCTGATTCTGCTTCTGTTTTCACTTTGTTTTGTACTGGTATAGTATCATTAACCTTAATGGAGATATCTCCATTTTGCAGCAATATTAGCAGAGATTAAGAGTTCTGCTATGTTTTTATGGTTCAATGTAACCTCGCATGAACTCTGTTGACTGTGACTGGCTGTGGCATTTGTTGCACTGCACTCTTTGCCAGCATAGCCTGTAAAGCCAGACTGTTTTTTTGGTAAATCATTTTTGTGCCCCCCCTCCTTTGATTTTTAAGCAAAAAATTGTGTTTATTTTGATGGGAAAATTTTTCCATGTAAACATTTCATAACCATCATAGTGTAACATATGAGTTAATCTAATGTCTGAGATCAGAAACCTCAAAAAGAAATATTCAAGGTTACTAATTGCTATTAAATGAGAATAGAACATGATGTATTATGAGAAAGGGCAGTTTTATACATGTTCATAACATTATTAATCTATGTCAGACCAGACTTAATCATTTATTTACTTAACATTTCCATCTCTAGAAACGGTGTTAATAATTCTTGTGGTGACATTTTGCTAGTGTCTTGAACAAATTCACTGGAAGTTGCTAATTAGTTCAGACTAAGACTTTACTTAGATTTGTTTAGGTTTTTTCTTTTAATGTTGGCAATGATTTAACCACCAAAAACCCAATGGGTCATTCCTTTTCACAACAGATTTTCTATAAGATTCTATAGACAAACTGAAAAACATAGTTTACTTTTGAATAGACCTTTTTTTCTGTCTTATTTTTTCCTTCTTCCTCCAGTATATTTCTTAGTTACTAAGGGAGAAAGGGACTTAATGAAGAAAAATTGAATTGGAAACTGCAGTCTTTTTCACTTTTGACATAAACCTATGATACATGTTTGCAAGAAAACCAAAGATTTTGTTTCTTACATTTGTAAATAGTTGTGTTACCTTGAGTTGTTGCAAGAACTGTGTCCTCATTTGGAGCAGTTCAGAGAAGTGTTTGAGCCATATCAGAAGTTGAGGGGTGATCTCGGGCGCAGATAAGACTGAGCAGCGGACAGGAGCTCGAGCTCCAGAGGATGACAGTGCCCTAGGGTCTTCCCAGGAAGTAAAGCTGTGTTGTGTAGGCACTGTGACCTGCTGTGGTTGTCTAGGACGTGGCGCCAGGTGTTACCAAGCACACGTATTTGCGCAAAAGGGTGCGTCCCAGGCAGAACACATGAGCAGCATGTGCCAACCATCGTGCCAACCAGCTTGGCGAGTTGTGAACCCAAAGCCCTGTGACTGTAGGAGCTTTGACACCCTCTCTGTTGCTGTGCTAGGGGGATCCGGCATGATGTGGGTGCTGGCATTGCAATTAAGTAAGGGATTTAAATTGATGCTGCCCTCTGAATTTCTTTTGCTCCTCTTCCTTCTGCTTTCTCTGTGTCTTCTTTTTTTTAAGGAGAATTCGTTGCTTGCTTTGCTTCCTCTGCCACCGTCAAGGCTCAAATCATCCAGAAAGGCCTCAATTATTTAAAAAGAAAGAAAGGGGCTTTATGTATCAGAAAAGAGCCAAGAATTTAAGCAAGGAAATGATTCTGTGTATGTTTGAAGCACTTTGATTTTTTTGGCAATTGCCTGCGTTTTTGTAGAGAGATGTTGCTATGGAAAATGAGGTGGAGAATTTTGTCAGATATTTCTTGTTCATAGCTGTTATTATAATACTTCCTTTAGAAGAGGCAGCTCAGGGGCTGCTAATGGCTGCATGACTGTCGTGGAGACGGAAGCTGATCTCTCTACTCCCCGTCCCTCCCAAGAATGAACCAAATAGGAAGCACAGGCATTCTCAAAACCTATCAGGACTTTTGGTCTAGAGACCAAAAAAGATTTCCTAGTAACAGGCGTTTAGCATCCAGGTATAAGAACCAAGTGCCAGTTTGATTATCCTCTTCAAAATACGAAATAAGGTGTTTGCCTTGAGCGCAGGAAGAGCTGCCCCGTGCTCCTCCCGCGGCGCCGCGGTGTTTGTGCTCGGGCAAGGCCGAGCGCTTCTCCCCTGCGCCAGGCGCCTCGTGTGCCTGGCGCTCCCCCTGCAGCTCAGCTGTGCCTTTCCGAGAGGGATGCGCTGCTGCTGTCACCCATTCCTCGACCTGCCCTGCCAGCAAACGCTTGGAAACAGAAGTCGAGTTTCTCTATGTCAGGTGCCTTCTTTCTGGTTTATCCCCTCTCCGCTCGTATGCTGGAAAGGAAACGGTCAACGCTCATGGTTGCCTCCTGTTTCCAAGCTGAATCATTTCTCTGTGCAAGCAAGTTCTCATCCTAGTGTTGCTCCAGTTGCATTGCTTCTGCAGCCTGGCTTCAGCCATGCTTAAGTGGCAATATTTTACCAAAGTATTCAAATTATTAAATTCCGTGTTTTGAAAACAAGAGTCTAAAAATAGTTGCATTTTTTTTTGTGTGTGTGTTATGTAATTGAAGCCTATGCTAGCATGCTTCCACATATGTGCACACATTTCTGTGTACATGGAAAAGATCATGGTTCTTAAAGCGGGATCTGCAGTGCAGGCCTGGTTGAGGCCACTGGGCTCTGCTGCCTGAGCAGGATAGAGCATCCCGTCCTGTGCAGCGCAGCGCTGTTTGCTGCAGACGAGGTGGTGGGGAATGAAAGCACAAACATGTTGTGGTTGCCAGTGGCTTTGCGTTTAGGTCTGGAAAGAGAAGACAGACTTGGCCAACATTACTTAGACAACATTAATACAGCTACCAAAACACAGGGAAAAGTGTTACTTGCTGTGGTGAAACAGTAGTGAGTTGTAGGCTCATTTGTTGGCTCCAAGTTAAAGCATTAGGCTTTAAAATAGTTGAAACATTAATGTGCATGTGTTCAGTATAATTTTATTTGAAAATTGTGGCTGGTGTATTTGAAGCACTTTTTTTTTTCCTCCTCCTGTGCAGTTTTCTTTTTTCTTTTTTCCTCTCCTTCTCCCTCTCCTCTTTTTTTTTTTTTTTTTTTTTCAGTGATGGAGGTTGTTTTTATCTAATTGAAATATTTCATTGCGATTTTGGAATCACCGAAGTCTCCAGCTCATGATACATTTCTCACTTTCTTTGCTTTTTTTCTCATATCAATCTGAGTTTGTGACACTAAAATTAAAATAGAACATATATAGCTAACATACTGTTTCATATCTTTATAAGAAATATTGCAGAAACTTAAGACTCTAACATTTAAATTCAGTGTTCCTTTAAATGTGGCATTAAAATATCTACCTCTGGGTAATTTATTATTATTTTAACCAAAACAGGAAATGGCAAACATTTTGGCACAAAAACAGCTTCGTCTCATCATCTTAACTGTAAGTATACCATTTTCAAGGTTATTTTTAATTAGAAAAGAAGAAAAGCTGACTCAGGTTTTGCTATGGATAGGCTTTTTTTTTTTTTGTATTTCATTATGTTTTGTGAAGCTTATGATGTACAGGATAAAGGCTTGCTTATTGAATAAATTCAAAACTTATTATTATGATATTTTTCCCAGATAACTAAATTTCATTTCTTCTTGTAAATACAATACTGAGTAGAAAAACACCTTCGATGCTTTCTTCCAGTGGAGTATGTGAACTTTATTCTGTAGTTTAGGGAATGTCTGGGAAATTTATGGTAAATCTAAATCCCCTGTGTTAGGGTTTGGACCTGATGAAAGCCAACCAAGCTGCCCAGGGCTTTGGGTATAGCAAAATGAACTACAATGCTCTTTAGTTCTAGAGATGATTCTGTGTGTCTTGTTATTGGGTTGCATGTAATATATGTAGTGTAGAATCGCACAAAGGAAGCGTGAAATTAATGAATGTAGTGTAAAAACTTGCTTCTGCTATCCTGAAAAGTAACAGGGATTTTGCCTTTGACCTCAGACTAGATTAGGTCTTCAAAGGAAAGGGCTCTTTAAAAGGGACAAGTTCAGTATCTGTTATGACATACCAGAGATTCCTTAAAAAATATATATCTTGGTCATCTTCTCACAAACACCATTTCAAAGGTCAGTGTACAAAAAAAAAAAAAAAAAAAAAAAAGGCAGGAAACTTTTATTTCAGAAGCTATATCTTTGCACTGATTGTGCTCATAAAAATATAGTATAAGCATATGGATAACATTCTAAGGTGTACATTTACCGTCACAGAGTGCTCCAGTGTCTTTTGGAAGAGAGATTCTTTCTCCCTTGGAGTGGTACTGTATCGGTTATTATCTCTCTCTTACCCAATGACTTTCCTTACATAGGCACAGCTGTGTTTACAGTGATCTGTGTCTGTTTCCCCTATAGAATTCTTTGGTATTTGGGGGCAAACCAGAGATTTAGTATTATCCATCAATTTGACATTTGTTTTTCACCTGGGCTAGGTAGTTCTGGGTTGAATGTTCAGGGCACTGGATTTCAATGTATTTCTAAGTTGTTCTCCTTGTGTAAAACGAAACAGTCTGGTAGAGGTTGCTCTGTGATGTGGTGTTGACTTCTGCAGTAGCCTTGTTATAATCACTGCATCAGCTAGTTGTGTTGGCAGCTTGATTACTCTTACTCAGACAGCTACTCTTAACTATTTTCTTGATTTGCCCACTTTTTAATACAAAGCTCTAATGTTCTTGATAAGGACTTGAATTTTCCTAACTGACTACCTTACCCCTGATTTTTTGTCACTACATGCTCTATATAGTGGCTAGAAGGAGACAGGTTCCATGTGTTATTAACCCTTGTCCTTTAGAAAGTTTCTTAACGCAGCCCATAGCTCACCTATATACCTACAACACTGTCATTAGTCTTGTTTTAATTTTTTTTTTCTGGAGTCTGCACACGCTGTTGTGTATCAGGTGCATACACCTGATAGCACATAGCAGTGGAAATGCCTGAACCCTCCTGATGGGAATTTCTGGTACAATGGCATTTATTTGAGCTGATCTTCCTTTTGCAGCATGTTATCAGGGCACAGAGAGACATCAATAATGAAATGGCCCATCAGCTTTACGTTCTGCAAGTACTTACATTTAACCTTCTGGAAGACAGAATGATGACAAAAATGGATCCACAGGATCAGGTGAGCATCTGTCATGATCTGGTCAGAGCAAGAAGAGGACAAACCACTCACTGCTATGCTTAAAGCTCTTTAGGGAGGAGAAGACACTACCAGGAGTACTTACACACTTTTTTAGTGGATCTAGTCTATGTTTTCTGATTATTAGATGATGATGATGAACTGGCTATTTTATCCCTTGTGCATAAGTGCAACATCAAAATAGCCAGATCTTTCTCCTTAGCATGTATTTCCATCAATTGAATTTGGTGTGATTGTTCTGAGCTGCTTCTGTAAGCGACAGCCAAGCATTTATTAGCTTTGTATGCTTTTCAGAACCAAGAGAGCTGTATAATTCTTCCTAAAATTACTTCTACAGAGGTAAAGTGAATACCTAAATGACTGTCTGACATACCAGAGTTGCAGTTAGTTTGTATTATAATCAAGCTCATTTTTGTTGCTGTCAACCTATATAGTAGTTGTTCATTTTATTGTTTACTGTGTTCCAACACTAGTTTTAATACTATTTGTTGCACATAAATAGACACACAATTCTCTAAAAGCTTTAAGTATGGGCTACTGCCTGTTCTCATGATAGCAAAAATGTGCAGTGGTTGAGAGGCAGGAAGAGTGTTGAGCCATTTGATTTAAGCCAATGAAGTGCTTCAACACTGGCTTAATTTGAAATGTGTGTCATCCCCTGGCTTTTGTGGTTTCTTGCCTGTGGTAGAAATTAAGTGTGCGGTTGGTGGCCTTGTTAACTTGTCCAGCTTCTGGAAGTTAGCCCTTGAGCATCTGCTTATGAACCCCACAAACATGAAGACTTTGGAAAATGGGAGCCCGAAATCATTCTTGCTGACTGTCTAAGTTAGAAGTGAGGAGTTTAGATAAAAGTTGAGCAGTGGGGGAAATGCAGCATTTGAAACAACCATTGTGGCCTTGTCTTGCTATGCAAAGTGAGAAGAGTGTTATTTTAACCATTTAAAAAACTTATTTTAACTTAGGCTCAACGAGATATTATATTTGAACTCCGAAGAATTGCATTTGATGCAGAATCTGAACCTAACAACAGCAGTGGTAATATTGAGAAACGCAAGTCTATGTATACTCGAGACTACAAAAAGCTTGGATTTATTGTGAGTATTTGTGTGTGGTGGAACACTGTGAGTGAGCGCCTCTGTTGTAACACATTTCATAATCAGTCACTTCGGCTATTATCTGAGTTTCTGTAGCATGATTTGCTTTTTTTTTAATCCAGTTAATTTAGGACCCTAAATGATTGCTCCAGCAGAAGTTAGGATGAATTGGAAAAACAATATTCTGAAGATAAAGCATGTAGTTTTGAATGATGTGTCATTATAAAAATCTAACTTTTAGTAGTTTCTCGGATGAAAAGACATTATCTAATGGATCTGTGACAGACCTCTAAAATCGACTCTGTTAGTAGTGATGTGGACTGATGAGCACAATAGATCAGAGGCAGGGTTATATTTATGGTATTTACTTGTAGTAGCCTATATTTTGATTGCTTGAAGTCCTTTCTATGGAATTGGGGATGTAGAGTCTCTTACCCCTTCCCCTGATCAAACCAGGAAGAGTTCTGATGTTAATTAAAATTGTATTGGAGTGCAGAGTCTGGCAAAGCTGTTAGGTGCATTTATAACAATGCATAATATCCTTCTTTTTTTTCCTTCTGGAAACAAAAGGCACATATGTATGTGCATACAAACACATGCACACTATAGTCAGTATTCTGATTCAGTGGTTACTCTGGGTTAGTATGCAGTTTGCTTTCTGCTTAGGGATTTCTCCTTATTATATGCTTAGTATCCAATGTGATTCATTACTATGCTGTTGGTGTAGCAAATTTTTCGGAATATAGCACAGAAGCCAAAGTTATAAACTGAGTGGTTTTACACACTACATTAATGCAGGCTGAAACCCATTTTGAAGTTTGAGCAGGGAGCTGAGCTATGTGAGGTAGGGCTCAGCATTACCCACTTCTGTGGCAGTTGTGGGAGAAGGTTTTCTGGATACTGATAGCTGATTACATTATTGAGGAGTTAGGAAAAAATACTGCTGTATCAATGCTGTTGAATCCATAAGGAGTCCTAGGTAAATAGAGGGGAAGGGAGAAGCTTGGCATTTCAGGATTTGTGGTAATTGTGGTAGTGAAATTAGTGCTTTGAAGAAGCTTCTGAATCTCTGTTTCATAAAAACCTATGAATGCATATTCACTTCCAGTGTGATAGAAGATAATGTTATGCCAACACTTAGGACTGCCAGCTCCTGTGATGAGTTCAGCAGAAAACACGGGACACCTGAGGCCAGGACTCAAGGTGAAGTACAGGCCCTGACTTGGAGAGAAGTGGGCTGGATAGAGAACCTTTAGTTTGTGGTGAATGAGAACAGAGACAGGGTTTGACTTTGTCACAGGAGGAGGAGAAGAAGCTGGTAGAAAAAGTAGGAATGTTAGCAAAAAAAAGATCATGGCATGGGACAAGAGGGAATGACAGAGTGTCCAAAGGCATGGTCAGCCCATGGCTACAGGCGATGTGTCAGGGGGAAGAGACCAAGTTTAAAGCAAGTGTCCTCTAGATTTGGCTGATACCCTTGGAGATTTCCTGCTTACTCTGTTTTTCTTAAGAGTCTGAAAAGCCTCAACTCCCACTGCAGTCACTGCCACATGTGAGTACCTAGCACCTCTGCAAGTCTGATCTTCCTTGCTTAAAGCACAAGCTTTAAGACTTAGAAATTTTGAGCACGTAATGGAGCACCCAGCATAGGCAGAGCCAGGGCCAGCACACAGATCTCCCAAGTTCCAGTCCTGGTTTTCAGCCTCTTAACGAGGACTAGGGAAGAGTAGATGTGCAGCCTGGCACTTGTTCTTCTGGTGCTTTTGTTTGTCCTGTGAGATATACTTGGATCCCGCCGAGCTGAGCTCACTGTTAGGGGCAGTGGGTTTTAGCCGGCGCTCTCCAGCCTTGCACACAGGCCACAGTCTGCCTATAGTCCTGTGGGCTGCCTTCACCTCCTTTGCACCTTTTCACTTCATCGTATAGTCCATACTCCAATACATTGGGATACATTAGCAGACTCATCTGTGCCGTTAGCGGAATAAGAGGAGATTCTCTTCCCATTTTTGGCCTTTGTGGCCTAAGAAGAAATCCACTTGAGGCTGCCTTCAAATGCTCTCATCTTCTCACTGGCTGTGGTGGTCAGGATGCAAATTTCTTGAAAGGATTAAACATCCTTGCTAAAGGACAGGGGAAAACCATGTCTAGCCGCCAAGTTGTGTCTGGACTGCTTGTTCTTTCTGCATAAGAAAATGCAAGGATTCCGTTCATTACTTCTCTGCCACATCAAACAGCTTTGCCACACTGCAGATCTAATGTCAATAATGGATAAAGTCTAGATACAGTTTCAGAAGTTTACAGTGTCATTTATAAAACTACATAGCTGGAAATGTACATTTGGTTACAAAACCTCAAGACCTTTCCAGACAGTTATGATGACCTGTGTGCAGTTTATTATGGGCAAAAAGAGATTTTCAAATTAGACAACACAGAGGAGATTTATTAAAGTGCTGATGAGTACTACAAAAGATGACCCAGTTGGGAGATTTCGGATGCACTCCACCCTATTGAATTGTTTTCTGAGTCAATTGCAAATGAAATAGTCTGAATTCCTGCCCTCTCCCTGCCTTCAAAATCTCTCTTCAGCAGAGAAATCCTAAGCAATTCCACAGCTTCCAACAATACAGTTAGCAGTGCTAGAGATATCTAAAAAGCCAAGCCACATATATCAGTAGCGTAAAATATGTCCTAAAATTCCTGAGCTGTTGAAATGATTCAGTTCTGTACAGTTTGTGAATCTCTGAATTTTTCCTTGCATTTGAGTAAATCCAATTCCCATAACCAAGGCATACATTGCATGTAACTCAAGAACATTATAAGCTCATATATTTTCTCATGATTCTTTAAATAAAACTAACTGACATTAGGAAGTTTTCGTGCATGTGTTTGTTTAAAGTAGATCTGACCAAACTCCAAACTCAAGAAATTTAAATAGATTAAAATGTTAAGAACAGGTGTTCTAGGATCAGATCTTCCAAGCTTTCCATATGCAAACCTCTGAGAGGTTTTGGTTGTTCAGCTGTTTTTTATAAATAAAATATAGGTGTTTAAGAGAGTGCAAAAAAAACAAGGTGGTGAATGGTTTCTTAGTACTGCCATGACACACTGGAAATTACTACTTGTAACAGAATAAAGCGTGGTTTACTACAGGAGACACCAAGTCAGTAAGGAACTACCTGATAAAAGGGTGGCGATTAAAAGGGAAATTGTTAGCACAGTGGAGAGTTCTTCAAAAGGCAAACTTGGGCCTGACTTTCACAGTATTAGTCATGTTCACATAAGAGAGTGCTGACAAAATCTTCAAATGAGGTAAATTTGGAAGGTGTCGGTGAAAGAGAATCGGAATATTCAGAGATCAGATGACCTTTTGGATTAGTGAAATAGAAAGATTATTGTTATTCAGTGACGCAAAGTGCAACAGTGTTCATTTAGGGTGCCTGGTGAGAATTTCTGCTTCAAGCAAAGAGCTAATCTATTGGAAAGGCAAAAATAAGAGAGATCATGCAAACCTGGAAAGATCGTTTAAGAACAGTTAGGAAATGCTTAATGTCATTTTCTGTGTCTTTGAGACACCGCCTGTTATGTTCCATACAGCTTTGCTTACCTCGGCAGAAGGTCAGGCAGGTTGTAGACTGTCTGAACGCAGGACAAGGGCAGAGAAAAGTCTCGCAAGAGGTGACTTAGAGGCTGGCGTGTTTAGCCCACCAGGCTGAAGACTGTGTAGGAAGCAGAAATGCAAATGCTGGGAGGGAAGAGCTTGTAAGCTAAAAGGCAGCCATGGCAAAAGAAGAAGAGAGAGGCATAAGGTGACTGAAATACATTTAAACTGGATAAATATCAAAGCAGTCAGCAAAGAAAATTCATTGCAAGTTTAAAGATGATGCTTCATCATTTGTGAAGAGGGATCTGTACTAAGTTTGGCAGTGATGGATCTAGGAAATAAAACCAGTGAGGACTATAGAGAAGGAACAAGGTTGCCTACAGAAGTCTGAAGGGAGGCATGAATAAAAAGATGGATGACAACTTAAATTGTTGTTGAAAAGCACCGTATTAAAAGCAAAGCGTTAAAAAGCACTGATGATGTGTTAGACATTACAAAACCTTTCTAATGTAAGAAGAAACAGCAGAATCAATATTTGGGAGGATGTGACTCGTGGTGATCTTATGGAATAAGCTAGGTAAATATCTTTCAGGAGTAACAAAAGCATGCCTAATCCTGCCTTGGGCAGCAGGTAGACCTCATGAGCTTCTGACTTTCTTTCCAAACTTGTTTTGTTTTTCTCTTTCATGTCCCAGATCAGCAGCCTCTTTTTTACTTTCTGTCTCATTTTCCCCAAAGTGATCTTATGCCTTGTTTCCCAGTGCAATATTTAAATAATGTTCTGAAGGTTAAGAATCAGCGAATCAGTAGTTTTTCTCATGGGTTCTTTTGCAGTGTTCTTCATTACCTCTTTGAATAATTTTTTGGCATTTGTCATGTCTAGGGATAGCATTGTCCATGTAGAAGTGAGGGGAAGCCTTCCCTTCATTTTTTTTTTTTTTTTTTTCCTGGCAGAAATTAAGGTGCTCGGGACTTTTACAGAACACTTTCTGCTTTTCTCGAAGCATGGTTTCTGTTAACCCTGTGTGCTACTTTCTACCAGGTGGAGCTGTGTGTGTTAAATGAGGGATTTGAAAAATGAAGAACATAGTGGATGTTTTGTACCTTATATAGTTACTCTTAAATCCGCTTTTAGTCTCTAGGCATAGCTTTTTCACGAGGCCAAATCAGTAGTGCACTTAAGTGAGAGAGTTGCCCTGAAGTCTAGATGTTCTGTGTTCGTCTCCTTAGTTTCAGCAGTAAATAGGAGGTATCTAATTTGCGATATTACTCTTAGGAGCACCAACCATCTATCCATCTATTTTTATAGAAGTGACTCCAGTGACACCTTTTTTTTTTTTTTTTAATTAGTCAATATTAGTTGCTCTGTGGAACCTAAGAGCCTGGATTGCAATGACCAAAGCAAACTTAAGACAAAGTCAATAGCTGCCGGGATAACTTACTATGTGATTTGTTCTCCTTGGATCAGTTTTGCTGCTTCTTGTTCTCATGTCTGTTTTTGTTCTCCAGCTACGTGGATTAAAACCCCTTCTCAACCTGTCTTCCATATAATTTTTAACTACTTAAGCAAATTAAAAAATAGCCACAGTATTCTCCTTTAACCCATGGTGCATTCTCCAGAATCCATTCTGTGCACTGAAAGAAAAAGGTTATCAGGAAAATAACTTATCCCCTAATTAATATTTTATAATGCTTACCTGTAAGAGGGGCAAGCTCAGATGAATGCAATGCTTGATCTTGTCTTTTTTTTTTTTTTTTTTTTTTCTGACCTATCCAATATACCTTTACTTTGTGTAACCTCCTCACACCTTGTTGAAAAGGCCTTTTCTCCTGCAACAAGCTCTCCGCTAGCCTTGTTGTTGTGGAGTGCCCTTAGCTGTTTTAGAGGGCTTTTCAGGTTTTGCTAACCGGCAGCAGTGATAGAGTGCAGTGGTTCCGTTTGTTCCACTATGTGCAAGGGCTGGGGCAGGGAATGGGGTGCTTTACTGCAGGGTGTTATAGGTATTGGAGGCAGCAGATGAGCTGCCTAAGTCAGGAACGTCATTATCCTAGTTTTAAGGAATATTTAAACTATTTATTTATTGTAACCCAATATTAATGATAAATTATATGAGCACAGTTTCGAGGCATATCCTCAGGACTGTGTGTGCTTTCATGTTTTTTAAAAATACTTAGATTACTGTTTCACAGAATGATTAAGGTTGGAAGGGAGCTTTGTGGATTGCCCAGTTCAATTCCCTGCACAAGCAAGGTCACCTAGAGCACTTTGCACAGATCGCATCCAGGGTTTCTATTTGATGAAAATGCGGTATAAATACGTTAAAGATCATTACATAACCATTTCGCCTTTACTGTTCACTCTGGTAGAAAGAGGAAAAAAGTCTCAATGCAAACATATAATTAAAGGGCAGTGCACACTACCAGATGATTTGCGTGTTGTAGATTAGTTGCAGTCAGTTCAACAGGAGTTTGAGGAAAGGCTCTAAAGAAGAAAAACTGAGGGGAGTGGGGTGCTGTGCCCTGCAAAGGTATTAATAGACCTGCCACTATCTGTTTTTGTTGTCAACTACGTCTCTAAAGCCCTTTCATTCCTGTTGGATGTCTGGGTTGATGCTAGGTGTATGTCTGGCTAAGGGTGATCAGACCTTCCTTGGAGGGCAGGAAGGAAGGAGAGAAATGCTCAGAGAAACAGACCAGCATTAATTAGCCATTCTTGTGAAAGACCTAAAGATGAGCATTCATTTTTTTTCCCGGAAAGGAAAGTTTGAGTGTTTGTAGTTTTACAGCATTATCAGCTGTAGTGCTGGGAAAGCCCAGAACAAGAGATTGGAGATTTGTGGTTTGAGGAGTTAAATCTAGAACTGATGCAATATGCCAGGAAATTAATCTGATGGCTTTTGGATTGGTCATTTGTGATCATTCTATTCACAGCTCTCTGTTTCCTCCTCTTGGTGGTATACTGCAATGATGAGGGATGTTACATTTTTTTTATCCTTTAGGAAGCTATACCAGTAGGTCATAGTAAAAGTAACACTTTCTTATATTGGCATTATTTACTGGATTGGTCATGTCAAGGGAACATTCTCAAAGCAGCTGTACTTTATCCAATGTCCTCTTTAATTTCAAAATAGAGCTTTCAGTTATTTATTCACTGAGAGGAAAAGAGGCTTAGACAACATGTTGCCTGCTCTCCTGAAATGACGTGTACTTTTCCATCGTCTTCCATTTTCTGTGCTCTCCCATTCTCTTTTGCTATCTACTGTTTCAAAACTTGAAAGTAATTTATTGCAGGAACAGTAAGTTATTGGAATATTGTTGTTCCAAAACTGGAAAAATTACATCTTTCCATCTCTTCAGCCTTACGAGGACTTTCATATAATTCCTTCCAAGTCTTAGAGTAGCTAATCCCAAGTTTTTACGCAACCATGCCCTCCTAAACTTACACCCTGTCAACAACTAGAGCAGAGTAATTTGTAGTGACTGTGGTCAGCAGAGACATTGAAAGCTGGTGGAAGTACGTTGTTTGGCGCTACTGGAACTAGTCAAATGCATGGAAGACATACTTCCGAAACCTTTAGGAGTGCCAGGTGTTTAGTAACTTGTAAAATTCGCAGTCTTTTTCTTAGATTTTCTATCAAGTTTTAAGCATACTAACTTCGTATTGACGGGAAATGTATTTGCCAGGAACTCTCACCCCTCTTATTTTCCCATGCTCTGATCCTTCCCCACTCAATTCCACAAGCAATTTTTACAGATTTTGCTAAGGAGTTTGTTGATGCCGTGCTCGCCGGGCCGCAGTGCCGTAGCTGCGCCAGTGACGGAGTGGCCGTGTGCCGGCCGCTCCGCGGAGCTCAGGCCTTGTATGCTGGGAGCTTCTGCAGCTGGGCTTTGAACATGTGTAAAGGGAGGCCATCTGATACCACACTTATCACCTCTGCTAATCCATGATAAATATATTGAACCAGCTGATTTTCCATCAAAGGGTAGTGGGGTAATTCACCTCAGGGTCTGGCAGACAGCCTGATGCTGGGAGCCTCCCAGGAATTTTCTATATAAACAGCAGAACAACCTCTGTTTTACCCCATGAAAGGAGGTAGGTTGGTGTGTGTATGTGTGTGAAAACCTCTTTACCTTTTAAAACTGCTATGAGTCGGAGGCAACATTTTTCTGGAGTCTTGTTTCGTGCTCAGAGTGCTTAGGAAGGCCTAACGCCAAAGGCTCAAAGTTTGCAGCCAGTCTGGAAGGAAGCAGGGAATTCCTCAATGTGTTGCCTATTATTAAACAGAAACTGAGAATTAGGGAGAAGTTAGCCCCCTCCTGGTCTAGTTCAGAGCTCTCTTCTGCCTTTATTTCTTTTGTTGGTGAGCAGAGCCACTTATTCCCTTCCTGGCTTCTAATTACAGACCTTGATTTTTGTGTGGATGGGGTGTCATTAGTTTATTCCTTCAAAAGTCAGGAATTACACGGCTGTCTTGAGACAGCTGGAAGGATTTTATTTGGTCCCTTCCAGATCATTCTCATCGGGCTTGGGAAGGTAATGAGACAAATGGCTCAGCTTTGGATTTTATTGAAAGCAGACCTACAGGCAGCTGTGTGCAGCAGAAATGGCAGTCCTAAAAAGAGGGAAGAAAATTCTTGACCCTTTCAGTGATTCAGACCGATATAAATGTATGAATTTGCAATGAAATTCCCTTTAATATTGAGTGGGTGAAGTAAAGCAGGAACGTATATAGAAGTTTTTCTTTTTTACCTGCTGTCCATTTTACCTTTGGACCACTAGAGGTTGCTCTTCTCCGTTGTTTGCAGACTCTTCACCATTTTCCTGATCCTTTTTCCTGTTAAATTTGTTTCATGCAGAGTTGTTTTGCGACCAAATTTACCTTGCTCTCCACAGGAATTGCAGAAGACTGGCATGAAACGAAGCTTCTACCAAACTTCAAACTTTTCTTACCGAGCATGAGTGGGCTGGAGTTTCTCAGAGGAACACTTGTGTAAAAAGCAGTTTAATATGAGCAGTACAGGGTTTCATGAAACATTCAGTTCAATTCCCTGAGAAGTTTAACTTAAAGAAAATGCTTGATATTTTGTCCAAGCTGTTAAAACAGTTGTATCAGCAGCAAGAGCAAAGACTAAGACTGGAGGTGGTACAACCAATTTCACTTGTAATAAAACACCTTTCTCAATTTTCTCTTTTCTTTTGATATCTGTTTCTTTTGCCATACTATCTCTTTGGCTTTTTGGAATGATGAAGAGTTTTTTTGTGAAACATTTCCTACTTGATATTCATCTACCATAATAAGTCTTTTCCTTCTGCCCTTCAATACCCTGACAATTTTCCATGGACCTCATTTTAAAAGGAAGCTGACGGCCAATTTGTAATACAGTGCAGTAGAGGGCACTAGCTTCATAGCCTATGAAGGTTGCTCAAGAAAAGCTGTTGACTTGCAGGGTTGCAGGATCTTTTCAACCTTAGAAAAAGTAAGAACCATCTTTTTTATCATTTCTAGGTTGAATGCCAGCAGATGGTTGTTGTTTGGGCTAAACAATATCTCATACAGGGGAAGTAGTTACTGAATTTGTTAGAAAACATTCTTTAAGTGCATTTTGTTGTTCTGTTACTTAATGCTGGGGTGTTTTTTCCTTTTGAAGTACTAGTTTGTACTAGTGTCTCAACTTGTATCAGCTTTGCCTAGACTCTGTCTTGAGGATTTTTTTTTTCCAACAGCTTTTGCAAATCTGTTTAAGATAAGGTTATAAATGTAGCTGAATATCTAATCAGAAAGATCTAGGCTTGCTTTACACAATGAGGGAGGTTTTTCAGGGTGAGCAAGAGGAGCAATACAACACTGTGGGTTTCCAAGCCTGAGTGGGAGAAATACAGAAATCCTTGGGGTTCTCTGCAAACTTACATTCGTAGGTCCTCGGTGTCCTGTGCTGTCAGGTGATAGTGTGCAAGCTCCACTATTCGTTCCCTCTGCTCTTTCTCCAAGGCAGTGCTCTTTGGCATAAACCAAGTGTTTTGTAGTGTAATATCATACCAAGGTTGTGGAAAAATGAGGCAGTTTGAAATAGGACTGCTGCATCTTTTGTGTGTGTGTGTGTGTGTGTGTGTGTGTGTGTGTGTGTAGAATAAAGCACTGCGCATAAAGGTTTGGAATTAAGTCAGCAGAATTCATATTGAAATTTCAGTGTCAGCACTGACATCTCAGATTTGCTCTATCCTTTAAGCTTCACATGCAGCTGTGGAAGATAATCTTTTCTGGTGTAACTTGGAGAGTGGCCCATGGGGTTAGTGGCTGGTCCTCAAACCTGAGCCCTGAGTGGTTTCCAGAAGCGCCGTAAGGAAGCGTGGTAGATGCCCTGTAAGCAAGGGCAGGAGATGGCTTCATGCTCTGTGCAAGAGTGGGGCATAACTGGTGAGCGTGGGGCAGGGGGGCCTCCAAGGGAGAGCAACCTTGCTCTTGCTGCTGGGTCACGGGGACTGCCAGGTGACATCAGTGACATCAGAGGTTTTCCCCAAAGTGTGGTTGAAATATTGAATGAAAATCTGGAGAATAACAAAGCAAAAAAAGTTGAGTGATGAAAGCCATGAATTGATCAATAAATTCAAGCAAATACAATGTGTCTTTTTTCATCTCAAACATCTCTCTGTTGTCCCTAAGCACTATGAGAAGGATGCAGGAAGATTATTGCTATTTGGAGGCACAAGTTTTCAAATATCTGGGAGAAAAGCTGAGAAACTTTAATAACAGAAATAAGTCAGTCTGTGAGCAGAGAAGCCTGAACTTATGAACAGCACAGTGAGTGGTACCTGTGTCTTACAGGACCTACCAAACTGGTGCTGTTGGGTTGAACCACCAATTGCTCAGAATGAGACACCAGGGTCAGCTGCCCTGTAACTGAGACCAAGAACTGGGGCCAGCAAACCCATATGTTAAAGCCATTTTTCTGGTCTACCGTGCAGCTGCATGCAATTTCCCAACATTGTTTATACACGCTATGGGAATCTAACAATGTACATCATGTTGAAATTAGTAAGCCAGTCTTTTACTGTGTATGGCTGAATTTTTCTAATGATTATTATGATTATTAGTGGGAGGGTTCATCCTTTAAACCAGCTTCTTAATGACAGATTAAGATCTGTTCTTTTGCATACAGAGTAAAAGCATTTTTGGGGGGTATTTTATATCTTTTCCAGTAGCTTTAATTGTGAATTTGTATGATAAAAAATGTAAACTCCTCCTGATTAAAACATGAGTGCCCCCTCTGAAGAAATTTGTTAACGAATATAAATGTACTATTGCAAAATTAGGGACTGTAGAACACTGTTTCTTGTTTATGTCTCTTTTGGCTTTTCTTTTATACTGTCTCTGATTTCAGGATGTTGTTTTCTTCTTTGCAACTCACTGTGTACATCACACTTATCTCATGGGGGCAGGCGAGCTACGTGCACTTGGATGTGTAGATGGTCTCAAGTAGCTCATCTGTCTGTCGTAACAGAAGGCTTCTTTTACTGCTAATTCCTTCCTAACCTCTTCTCTTAGGAGACGAATCTTGCGCATCTTTCTTTAGCACATCTTGCAAAACTGGCCCACGGAAGAATTTAGGCAAAGAATCAGTCCCCTAAAAGCCAGCCACATATAATGACATCTCTCTGCTGGCTCTGCCTGTTTCACAAGCCTAGATTTTAATAGCTGATTCCACACCAAACCCCTGCTGAGTAACGAATTAATGTTTGTGTTGTGGCATACTGTAAATTCAATTTATGTTAAATTACCATAAATACTCATTTTTCTTCTTTAAGCTTATGCAGCTTTCCAGTGTGTGCATAAATGTGTGCACACACACGTGTATGTTACTTGAATATATACCTGTCACTCTGCCCCCTCCACCTTTCATTCCTCATGCTTTACTGCCTCTGGGAAAATTTAAAGGACTGTAAAAAACATGGCTCAAAATGTTTGAATTTTCTTCAGTAATGAAAAATTACAGTCTGGGTAAAAGATTTTCTTTGAGGAAGGGATTTCATGAACTCAAACCTGTAAAAAAAGAATATGGGAAGGAGAGGCGCATTTATAAATGGCTGTACTATATTTTCTTCTAATGCAGAACACCTTCCTACCTAAATTTTGAATCTTTTTGTTGTTCTTTATAGTTTGCTTATTATGAAGCCCTTGTATAAAAAGGTGATGGTATGCATTCCTTATTCTTTTAAAAAGAAATATGTATTTTATTTATCTTGCTACATTTTGGTGCAACTCCAGTCTTCTTTCTGCTGTCTAGAGGAAGCTGGAGGCATAGCAGAAAAATGTCCAAGACATGCAAAAGGTGTGTGCATATTTTAGGGCACAGTTCTAGTCACAAGTGCTTCATATTCCTGTAGAGGGAGACAAAACAAAATGAAAGTCATGTGAATTCTCCCATAAATGAATCCTAAGGCTTATTTACCACCTCACTGCTGAGGACACATGAAGGAGGCTATAGGATGAGCATAGGCTGTTGCTGACTTGGGACAAAAGTGGGGGCTTCTCAAAGGTCCTAAGAGTGATTTGGCTCTTTTTTTCCCACATCTTTCTCTTCGGTGTCTACAAAATTTGGTTGTTTTTACTCAGTCGGGAAAGATTTGACTGTAGAGATATTTTAAACTAGTCCCTTATATCTCTAATCTCTTATATCTCTAAGTCAAATCTTAGGGATATAAGTCCAAAGGCAGTTAAAACACCATAGATGTTGGCAATTTTTTCCTGTAGGTTAGTTTTGGCTTGTCTTCCATAGTTTGCTTAGCACGGTCACAGACAATAAAACAAGCGGCGGCGTGTGAAGCCCCTGGTTTTGTACCGGCAGCGGGCTCTTCCACCCGCCGGGCCCTGGCTCCGCGTGCCTCGCCACGGACGGCGTCTCACCTGCGTTGCCCAGCGCTGAATTTTAACGGCTGCTCTGTCTGTCTCCCAGGCAGCCGATAAATTCACATACCTGATCCATTTTGAAGTGGAGTTTCCTCTGAGCTTTCATTTGAATTAAACACTGCCTGACCCTTTCCTCCTGCACATGACAGCAGTTTTAGCTGGCTTACTTGACAAAGAAAAACACAAAGCCCTTCTGCAGAAATCTCTAAAAGGAGGGTAAGAATTTTCCCAGTCTGCTTCTGGAATACCTGACACTGGCTTTAGCTCTTTTGCCAAGCTCGTTGTTCTCAAAGTAGCACAGAGCATCAGGATACAAGGATGTCCCCAGCCACCACAGGCATCCTCAGTGTCCTGTTCTTTACTGAAGCTGATAGTTGCATTAGTAGGAAGGATCCCATTTAGAGTTTCAATCAAATCCTGTGTGTGATGATGTAGGGAAAGCAACTGCAGCAATTAAACTATCTGCTTCCCATGTGGGTTCCCCATAGATACACATCCTCAGAAAAATTCTGATGGTTATATTTATCCTTATTTTACTCAAGTAGATTAGTAGATTCCTTACAGTTTAGGTAATCTATCTTCATTTTCTTTAAAGGAAAGCATAACTGAAAGGTGTTTCAATTAGTAAGTCTTAATTACAAAGACAAACACTATACCCAAAAGTCTAAGTTTAAATAAAATTACTTGAAGTGTAACTAAAACACTAGAAAGATACTCCCTTGGTAGTCTTATGCTTAAAGGCTGGCACAGGATATGCAGATTTGATATGATTTAGTGGAACTTGATTTTGAACTGTTTATTTAATTAAAAAAAAAAAAAAGATCCTCATTCTTCTTGTTGATGGGCTGTGCAACTCACATGTTTTTGCCATAAGCTAAAAGATCTATTTATGTACACTTGTTTACTATTTTGTATCTTCCCCATAACTTTTCATATGAAATACCTATTGGAGAACTCTGAATTCCTCCTTAATAAGTAGTCTTTGAAGAAGCATCAGCCAGGACCATTAATGCTTGTTTACCAAGATGTATGAATGTTGCCAGTCAATACCCTTGAGTAATGAGCAAAAGTCAGTGACCCTAGCAGAAGTAAGCTGCATGAACTCCAGAAAGGCTTTTCAGACGTAAATCAGACTTGGGAGCAATTATTTTATCTTTATTCACAAATGCTATCAAAAGTATAAATTATTCTGATTTACGCAGCTTGCAGATTTTGATTGTGCTGTTGGACTGCCATTACTTAAAACACCTAAATGTTGCAAATAAACAGATAAAAATCTAGATTTTTTTTTTTTTTTTTTGCTGTTTCTGTTAGCCTCAACTATTTTGCTGGGCAGGATGAGAATGTATGTCTTATGTTCTATATATGTAGAAAAGGCAAACTAGTGAATCTGGTAAAATTAAAGCAGTCAATCTCCTGATAAGTTCCAAAGACATGAAAAGGCCTATGTTGATATCACTATTTCTCTTTAGGATGGGAACACTCTTCCAGTTTATCTTAGTATACTTCTTGACCATTGTGCTTTAAATAATACAAAAATTGCTTGTTGGCCAGGGCTTCAGTATTATGCTTACATTATTTTAGATTTTGGAAGAGCTGGGGCTGTCTGAACAGTCCCCTGTTGACTCCAGAGAAAGCTGACTGGATTAGGTTACACAGTGTCCAACAGTAATTCCTCTGGAGCAAACTGACTTTACCCTAAAATTTGTGAGACTAGAAGTTTTATGGGTTCTGCTGATGTTGCTGTTGAACGAACTGGTAATCCAAGGGTGGAGTAGCAATGAACTAGCATAGTTTCAAATTCTTGATGCAGTCTAGCATCTACACTGCTATCTACAGTGCTGACTTTGTGCATTTGTAAAGCTGTAATATAAAATATAGGTATAGCTGAATGAGGGTTACTTAAGAGCTTTGAGCCTTTATTCATGTAATAAAATGTCATGAAGTGTCCTTGGCCTGCCTTGTTTATGTTTTACTTGATAATTCCAATGAACATAACTGTGTCATCCTTACATTCAGATCCTTGCAACCTTGACCATAGCGTAGCATCCATTCAGGAAAACTGCCTGGGATACACTTCCTATAGTGACTTATATGAAGCTCTGATGATTTACATTTGATTACCTGAGGGAGTACAGTAGTCAGATTTTGGGTTTTTTTGAAATTTTTTTCAAAGGGCAAATGATGTGCAGGTAATGATGACTTTGGTACTGAGAAGGTTAATTTTGTATTGACAAGTTCATACTTCATTCAGAAAGACTTAACATTTTAGGAGGATTGAAGCATTTTTTATTTGCAAGGGATAAGCTTTGCACATCTGTCAAAAATAAAAATATCCTAACACAGAACATTTATGGCTAAATATTTGCTGGAACTTGAATTTTGGAAAAAAAAATAGAAATATTTTAGTTAAAGGAAAACTGCCATCTCTGTGTAAATGTGCAAACATAATTTGTAAGTCTTTGAAAACTATATCCGGTGGAGTTTTTTATATAGAGGATGGAGCGGTGTGTGTGCACGTAATAGAAATGACTCATGCTAACTGTATCTTAAAAGGTTTTAGGCATATTCTGAAAAGATGGAATGATTAGTGAGCTTAGTGATATCTGTCTCAAGATACACTCTGGGTTTTTGTTATTGTAGGGTTTCTTTTTGTTTGTTTGGTTGGTTGGTTTTTCCCTTTGTTTTAATTCAGGAATACTCCAGGTAGATTTTCATTCTATTCTAGAGCCACATTGGAAAATGAAAAAAATCAGCCTTGGAAGACAGAAATGCATGTTTGCATATGCAGAGAATTATCAAGGGATTTTTTTTTCTGTTGTTATTTCTTGCTTTCTCTGAGCGTATGTAAGTTAAAAATTCCCAAGTCGTCATTGCATCTCATTAAACTGAAAGTTCTGCTGCTGATCTCTTTGAATACAGTGCTGTTAAACAAAAAGATAAGATTGCTTCCTCATTATGAATTTTTGCTGACTACCTCTTCACAATTTTTTATGTAGCTTTTTTTTTTTTTTCATATCTTTAATTCCTGTGTGAATGAATGGATGGAAATGTTTGTGTGTAAAACTTTGAGAGAGAAGAGCTAAATGGTGAAGTTGTTGATACTTCTGACATAAACTTGTTGATTCTAATTTACTGTGAATATAATTTAAACCAGTCCTGCCCTCTTGGTTCCAAGTTCTTCCCGAGCAAACATCCATGTATGTACTGTAATTTTCTCATTTGATGTAAGGAAGCAAATGATGCAGAACCAGGTAATTTTTTTCCTTCTTTGTCTACAAACAGTGGTTTGGATTTAGAAGAAAGAGGAAAATGAGTAAGTACAGGAAAGTACAAGGAAAATGAGAAAGTGATCAATTGTGCTATCTCTGTAGAGAGGTTGTTGCTTTTTCACAGAAAGAAATATTGCTGTGTTTGAGGGAGTTCATTTTAGAGCAGCACCATTTAAATTGGACTCTGCCCCAAAGTTCCTCAGATGTTCTGAAGCTGTTTTATCACCATCTCTTTTTCAATGCCAGTTCCTCCTGGGGAACTTCTCTGGTGCTTTCCTAGTACAGACCTCCAGAAGGGAGATGTGCAGAAGAGAGTTTCCCCCAAGCTGCTTAGGGGTTGGGAAACCACAAGTTCGCTCTTCCCATGTAGCACAGTGATTGCAGGGTCTAGCACCTACTGCAGCAGCTTTGGGGACAAATTAGCATCAGAGGTTTGCAGAGCTGAGCTTGGTGCTAAGGCACACTCTGGTAGGCTATCAATATCTGTCAAGACAGAAAGAGGAGACATTTGTTCTGCAGCAGGCTACGTGTGCACGGAAATAAGTGCTTTCCGTGCTCCAGCAGGTTCATGTGGAAGATACTGTTCTTAGGGAAAATATAAGGAGCTAGCGGTGCTTATTCCAGCAGCAGTTATCTACGGACAGTGCACCGTTGTTGTAATTAAGCGTCTCAGTGTAAGGACCTGTCTTCTTACTGCTGAAATCTATACATCCCTCTGAGAGTGCCTTAAAAGCCAAGGATAAGACAGTAGAGCCATTCAGGCCAGAGAGTGAAGAATGTTTTATGCCACTGCGGCTGTGTGAGAATGCTGGATTGTCAGGACATAATTAACTGCACTGGAATTTACTCTGAATAACTATAATCATATAAAACCTGCCTTTTTTAATGGCATAAGCAGGTATCAGTTTGGATTTACAGCTCATGCAAAAGACAAAATTTTCATTTCCACAGTAAATGGAATTGCTAAGTTGGTTACCAAAACTAGCAAGAATTTGTTATATTAACATGTACAGTGTTAGAGCATAAGCTGTTAAATACTGCTCAGATGTCAAAGCTGAAAGATGCATAGATATTATTCAGTCTAATGGAAAAAATATAAAATGATCTGAAAAACTGTAGGTAACAAATCTGCTGCCTTTTTTATGATTATTTTTATCTTTTAATAAAGAGAAGTATGCAATAGACTTATACTAAACAGATGAAGCTAATATGCCTGAAGCATTGTGTTCCATATATTTAATAAATTATGTTGTAGGTGGAGGTGTTTGCATACCTTTAAATTATGCACTGCAGCATTTTAGATAATTTAGCGTTGTATCTCATTTCTGAGCCCACTCTCACTACGTTAATATTTCAACCACAAGCATTCAGCATGTTGAGAAAAGGATGATCTTTAGGGGAGGGAGGAGGAAGGAAGCAAAGCAGCTGGCATCTCTTCTGGCTTGGAAGAGTGAAGATAGTGTGCTGTTTCACACATGCCATGCTTCTGTCTTGAGGATCCTTGGCTATTGGCAGCTGGCATAATTATCTATGACTTAGCTGAAGATAAAACCCTCAGTTATCCTGTTATCGAAAGTGGGGAAAAAATAGAAACAGACAAAAGTAGCTGGCTCTAGAGGCTTCCCTCAGGAAAAAAGAGATCGTGGTGATGGCTTTTCTGATTGAACAGGTAGAACTAAGCAGTATTAAGAGACCAAATGAGCTGTTGTCACTAAATACAAGATTTCTCCTGCTCCTGCATTTTGTTGAAATTTCTGCATACTTTCACATTATAGAATGGGTTGAAGAAAACTTTTCAGGCAATGGTTGGTTAGCTTTTATTTCAATATTCTGCTTATATTTTAACATTACTCATAAATACCACTGAAAGGAGTGCTCATAGCTGAACCGCTGGAGAAAAGTAGCTGGGCGTTGATAATCCCTACTTGCCAGGTATTTGTTCAAGTATATTGTCTGCTCTGAAGCTTGGTGGTGAGGTGAGGAGAGAAGAGTATGTGCAGCCTTCTAATGAAGTTGCATTTGGAAGATGCATTGCTCAATTGGTGCTGAGTGGATCCCTCTTGGCAGCTTTAAAGGAGTTTTTCCAAGGAAATGGAACTCAGTTTTTCAGGGCACAATCTTCCCCCGCTTCTTTCTCTCCCCCAGCCTTTCAATTCTGAGGGTTCATGATGGGGTAGTGTTACCTACCCAGGGCTTATACTTTGTTATGCCCAAAATAAGGAATATTTCAAGTGTGTAGAGGGATCTACTAAGATGTTTACTTAAAAAGGCTGAGTATTCAGGGGGTATTTGTGTGTCCACGAGATCCACGCTGGCGGAAGATGCACTTTCTGGAATTCTTGAAGATGTCAGGAAGGGAAGTTTTCTTTCTGTTGTCTCACCTGAGAAGCTGAAGTTTGCTGGGCTTGTGATCTGTGTGAAACGGTTTTGAACTGTTTGAGTGTTTTGACTGATAAATGTATCACATGTGGAAGAAGAAGGGTTGGGTTGCAAGAATAGACATAAGATTTTGGAAGGATTTTTGTTTTACATTTAGATGAATAAATGAAAGTGTGGGGTTTTTCATTTGTTTGTTTTAAGTAAAAGATGATGAGTTTTTGGAAAATGTAATCAACTCTATAAGCTTTTGTTTTCCCCTTAGATTGCTGTCATTGTACTATATACTGCTTCCCTTCCTTCCAAAGACATACACACAGGTATTACCCCTTAAAACCTAGGATTTCAAACATCCTCCTGATTCCCCATTGCAGAGTGGTGAGCCTAAGATTGTATTCTTTGCGTGTCAGTTCACCCAAACCACAGATGTATAATGAGCAGATTACTCACGCTGTCTTCATCCCCAAACTTTCTTCTGCTTTTAAACTGGCAGTGGTCATTTTAATGTATGGTTTTCTGTCTCTAGTATTTCTGATCTCTTGTATGAATATGAATTACCTGCAGGTTAAAACCAGCCTGCCATACATCTAAAAATCAGAGAGATAAGTGAGAGCAGAATCTTATCTCACTTTTCTGCAGCCTTTTGGCCTGGCAAAATCAGCAACTGGAAAAGTAGTAAAAACATGTATTTGTCGCTAAGGTGGGTGGATCAAACCCTGAGTATACAGAAGAAACCTCAGGTGATCTTTGCCATTGTGGCATAGTCAGTTTTGTGATAGTAAATGCACTTTTAAAGATTCTCTCAGCTGGGTTTTGCAGAATAGAAATGCCATTGCAAAGTGACAGGGAAATATGCCTGTGTCAGAATGATGAGTGGAGCTGGAGATAGTGAAGAGAAGATGCTGATAAGAGTGTAGCAGAAGATAAGCATTTTTGATGGAGTCATACCCTTGGGTCTCCCTATTTCTGAGCAGCTTCTGTATTTCTTCAGAGCCTACCTGTGGCTGGGCAAGTGTTCACATCCAAAACTTGAACTACACAAAACCTATTCAAATGTGCATTTAATTCCATCAAAAGACTGTCTGGCTTAGTGAATATTTTGAGCCAATGTGGTTTTTCATCTGAAGTGTGAAATTGAACATTTGAGATTTGGAGCTGTGTGTGGAAGCTGGCAAGTTTGAGCAATATTTGGTGCGCTCATTCATTAATTTCATGCTTGAAATTCATAGATTCAGAACGTAAGAAAAACTTGACTTCTCCAAAATGAATCTGTTTAATTTCATACACTCCTGTCTGTGAGCCTTTGTGTTCATGTTTCACAAGATTCATCAGGCTTAATACAGCTGTTAAATTTAGCAACTTATTCTCCATTTTGTATTTTGTTGTTAAAATAGTTCAGCAGCATTTGCAAGGAAAGGTGTTCTGGCTTTAGTCTCTGATACAACCTGTGAGTCCCTCTGCTGTGAAAGACCAAAGGCACCTCTGCTTCTAGGGCACTCAACCTTTTGAAAACTCCATCCTTAGTTACAGAATGGCCAAAGCACCAGCTGCAGAGCTTTGGCATTTGGCTTAACATTTCTTTAGGGTTTTGGATGCTTCCTTGGTCTTCTTCCTTGGTCTTCTTGTTTTCTTCTCAGCAAAAGGAGCTGTACTGCTGGATTTTTTTTGGCATCAGCATGCTGACCTGATGCACGTAAGACATCAGGGACCTGGTGGGTTTTGTGAAGATACTGATGGAACAATCTTACTGTCTTTCTGCAGAATCATGTAAACCCTGCAATGGATTTTACGCAGACCCCTCCTGGAATGCTGGCCCTCGACAACATGCTGTACTTTGCCAAACATCACCAGGATGCTTATATACGGGTAAGGCATCGTCTCTCCTCTCTGACCTGTGCAGCTCCCTGTTCACACGGTCCCTTCCAAGAGGAAGTTCAGAATAGTGGTACTGTTAACAACGCTGAACTCTAGGCAAGCAGCCCATAAATATTAAAACATAAGAAATGTCTGTAAAAGCTTCGGGAAGATGTGCAGCTGCATAGTCTGTCATTGCCTGAGTGAAATATTACAGAAGCCGTGCTACATTTTGCTTAGGCCTGCAAAAAGGAAAGTGAGCTTATGCCATTTTTGGATGTGCAAAGAGTGACCATAAAACCAGGAGTGAGTAATTGTGTCGAATTTCCTGCCCTCCTCTAAGGCTACTAAAAACTGATTTCTGAGAAAAGGAAGCTTTCACTAGGAAATACCTTAATAGCTGACTATATTGGGAGAGTCCTGAGAGTTAAGATGCTCCCGCTAAAATTGCTTTTGTAGCTGATGTATTGCTTGTAGACAAACCAGAAAGAATTATGATTCAGTTGCTACCCTGTTCCTGCCCCGGCCCACTCCTCCTCCACATTTTTTACTTCCAGGGTAGATTGAAACAAGTTATATGTTGCTTCCTTACATGAAGAGGCATGCAACAAAACAATACCCGCACTTCATCAGACCAGCTTTATCTGACCTTTACTGAAATTGAAGTTTTGCATATGGCAAATATACCTAGTACACATGGGAAGAGAGGATAAGAAAGGAATACGTGAGGAGTCCAGAATGCCAGAGTTCTGAGATGGTTGGGATGGTTAAACTCCGCCAGAAAAGTGGGCACATTCAGACTTGCTTAAAGGAAATAGTATATAACAAGGAGACAGGAAGCACACTATTAATTTCTACTAAAACAGAGTGAACTCTTAAGTTGATAGACAATACCTTCTAGTTTTTGCTCAAAGCTGGAGAGTGTTAAGGCTGCAAGAGATTTGTAAAGGATCTACTGTGATATCGAGACCAGGCTGACTTTCTGCTACATAGTAGAAGACCACAGGAGTGTTAGATTTGCTTTTCCAATATCTCTTTCTATTTTGGCCTGAATCTAGCAATAACTATTAGATGAAACTGTGCTAGCATGCAATACAGCAAATATTTATTAAACGTGATACATTCCTGAAATTAATGGTTATTTATATACTGGGCAGTGAGCATTTTTACTAGAAAAAGATATACCAAATTGTAGTTTTTGCTTATAAAAGCAAAAACTGTTCTCCTCCTTGAAATTTGGTAAGATCTGGCTGCTGTTTCTCCATACATGCAGGCACTACAGAGGCACCACAGAAAGTAGCAGTGCTCCCAATGAGAAAGAGAGATTTTTTTTTAAAAGGTCAGAAGGACTTAAAAGGGCAGAAATTCTGCTGACTAATGGCAACACTTTCATTGACATCTCTCTTTTTTTTTTTTTTTTTCATATTTTTAATCTTCATGTTGCAAGTGCTATCTTAAAAACCGAGTTCAGTGTTATGCATAATTAAGCACTATTTAACAGACACTTGCTTCCTAGCTCAGTTTTGCTTCTGCATTGCAATATTTTTGCTGCTGCACTGCTTTATCTGAGGGGCTTCGGTGTCATTTTGAGATGTCTGTCTTCATTCTTGTGTGATTCCTAACACTATTTGGGTGCCACTTTGCATTTACCACTTGAAAAAGAGCACATGTGTCCACGTATGATAGGAGTGCCATACTGAGGCACAGCTGGATTAAATTCCTTGCCCAAAGTTGCTGCGGAGACTGTTAGTGCGCCTGGGATTGGTTGAGGTTACGCGCCTCTCCCGAGCCCGACGCGGTGCTGGCTTTGGAGCCGCTGCCGGGGTCGCTCGCTCCTCCGGGGCTCTCCACCCCCTTGCACCAGCAGCGCGTTGAGCAGCTCCGCCTGTGAAAGGCTCTGTGCAAGTCCTGGAGCGCTGCCAGCCTCTGATCACACCAAACACCCGCTTTCTTATTTGTTCGGATATGTTTCAACTCCTAGCAAATAAAAATACTACCTAGCAAATAGAAGTATTCTCTCTGGTTGAGGTGAAGCACGGCAAGAAACTGTTAGATATAAAGACAAGTAATGCTCTCCTCCTGAGCAGCTTGTCTGACAGGAGCCCTTCCCTGTATTTCCCTGCTGTTGAGACTAGGAGACAGTTTGGCTTGTGCGAAGAGAAATTATTGTCAACTTGTTGCTTTGCAGCGCAGGTAACTGCTGTGCCATGAGGTTAATGCCTAAGGCCTCAAATGAGATGGTATCTGTGCTATGGAATAATTAAAAATTGTGATTGGAGACCAGAAATGAACCTGGAAAATAAAAAAGCTTTTCCAGACAGAATGTGGTGCATTAAGAGAAGGCGCTGTCAGGAAATCATGACGACTGTGCTGTTACCCCCATTTAATGTTGTTTCTGAGGATGCCTCTGCTGCATGGCCCTCTGTAACGTATCTTATTATATGTCCTTGTCGCCTGCTTTCCCTTCTAGCTGCTTCTCACCCAGTCTTTTCTGTCATCTTCTCCATGTTCTTTTTTCTTGGTTTCCCCCTCACAAATCATTCTGTTTTGAATCAATGTGCCTAATAAGTGGATTTATCAGGAGGGAAGGGTGTTGGAAGCCCAAGTGCCCTTCAGCTGGGCACAGCGGGGCTCTCAAGACAAGCCTCAAACAAGAAACTTGTAGAAAGAGTAAGTGCTGTATGAGATGCGCTGAGGAGCATGAAGGCAGTGGAGCACATGGGTAACTGTGCATCTGGTAGAAAAAGGAAGGTATTTCAGATGAAAGCATAGGGTGTCCCACTGCAGAGAAGGAAATAAAAATAACCTTCCTCTTTTCTCTCTTTGATTCCTATCTACTCTCCCTCAATGTATTTCTATTATTCTTTTTTTTTTTTCCTGCTGTATGCCTGTTCCTGAAATTACAGTATAAGTTTTGTCTACATACTGTCTTCCTTCTTCTTTCAGGGAAACACAGTGTTATTTTTTTTTATTTGGACTTTGAATTAGTTGTTTATGCATCTCAGTCTGCTTACCATTTAATACGACTAGGGCCTCAAGAAAACAGGCTCTTTAGTGAAAGAAAACCGCCATGGTTTTCTTTGTCCTTAGTTATCCTAGGGATTAAAAAAATAAAATTTCATTTTAAATTAGTTTAGATTTCCTTTTTTATTGTTTGGTGCTATCACTTAAATATAAAATGCACATTTTTTTTTTTTTATTGTTGTTATTTCACTTAAGTAATCCATTGCCATCCTCACAGGCTGTGCTTTTAAAAGGCGATGACATATATACAGTATTTGGAATGAGGTGATGTTGAACCTTTGCAAGAAATTTTAAAAGTTTCCACAGGAAAAATTGGCAGTTTCCCAAGCTCCATAATTACAGGACAGTCAGAGTGTATAATTAAAGTTAACAGTGAAGAAAATGATTGGAATAAAGCTTTGTGACAGATAATCTTTTTTGTTCTTTTGGAGCAGACAACTTTCCTCCCGACTCTGATTTTTCCTTTGCACAACTACTTCAGCTTAACATTCTGCTAATTTAAAAAATAAATTATAAGTTGCCATTTAAAACAGAGTTTATTCAATGTAAACACCTTGAAATTTTCTTTTTCGTGACTTGTCGTAATGTGTCTTTGAAATTTTTCTGAACATAAAAAAGGTCTGTGGAGAAACTTTTCCGTGAAAATCCTACTATGTCATTGTTGCTATTAGAACCCCAATTTATTGGTGACTTATTTGGGAATTCATGGTACAAGACTTTATTTAGACCAATTTTATTTTCAAGATACAATAGAGACAAAGAGAGATACAAATATATGAAGCCAATATTTTATATGCCTATGTGCTTCTATGTAGGTTTTATTCAGTTGCATGGGAGTGGGTTTTTTGTTTGTTTATTTTTTCATTTTTGTGTTTGTGCACTCCAGTGATTGCCAGTATTGATGTAAAATAATGAGGTTTACTTAATTTTCTGTAGAGCTCAAGGTAGAGGAAACAAACAGGAGTGAATGCTTTATTTGTGAACCAGAAGAATTTGATAGCTATTTGTTGGTCCATATTTAAAGCTGCCCCATTTCTGCCTTAGATGCTTCTAAGGAAATGCTGACTTTGCAGTTTTGATACGTTGACGTGTAAACGTGCAGTTGATCTCTACTGTTCATCCAGCTATTATGGATAAGAGGCAGCAAAATCAAAGCTACTGCTCCTATTGTGAGCATAGTGCTATTCACCTTGGATCTTGACTAAATTAACAATTTTGGGGTAGAAAGAGAAGATGCCATTGAGTAAATTGAATCTGTCTTTCCTTTTAATGTGCTACCATTGAAATATTCCCTTATTTTATGTTCTTCTCACAGGCGTCTAAATATAGTGAGAACTTTCAGCAAGGAGAGAGTGTTTATTACATGTTACTGTTTTTCATGTAAGTCTATTCTGTCATAGAGAAGCCCCCTACTACATTGGCCATGATACTGACCATGTATCTCATTGCTATGAATCTGCTTTTGAGGATTGATGGGTTGGTGACCTGTCTGCCTTTTTCTTTTGGGTTTACGATCAGCCGTATTCTAACATTTGCTTTTTTGAAGGCAGATTGTGTTTGGAGAAGAAGATTATTCTGTCTCTTCTTTTTCTTTAAACTTGTTCCACAAGAATTTGGTTCTTTGGAAAAAAAAAACCAAAAACTTCAAGTGTTTTGAGAACTGACTATCCATTTATTTAGATTCGGCTTAGCTGGTTTCCCGTGCTTATGTCCAAGTCTTTATAATTTATTAGATGAATCTTTATACATGTAGGGGGAATAAGTGTTCCTTGTGAAGAAATTATGTTACTGCAGCCTGAAATTTGATTCCTTCATCTGTACAGGAGAAGGTATTTTTTTCCATTCCTTCAGTGATTTTTTTTTTTTTAATCTATTTCGTGCAAATATTTGTTAATAATTAATTGTGAAATTTTTAAACAGTATAAAGTATTGCCTACAGGGTGGTAAGTGATGCTGAAATGCATTCTGTAAATTTAAATACTGGGCTCATCGATTCCCCAGTGTCTTTTATGATGGATCCATTGCTACTGCATTTTTGTGAATGACATAAAAGATCCTTAGTGATTGGTTTCTAAATTTTCCAGTCTTGTATTTAAAATAAGTTTTGAAGATTATTAAAATGCTCCAAGTCCGGACAAAGTGTTGGGATTTCAGTTAAGTCAGTAGCATTTTTGATTACCTGAAAAAGAAAAATAAAGCAGATTTGGGGTCAGAAATAGAACTCCCTCTTTGCCCTGCATCTGCTGAACTGGAAATGCAGCTATGCACAGGGCTGTGCTGTAGAGACACTTTTTTTTATTGGAGCTGCTACTTTTGGGTAATAAAGCAAGGGTTCCTTTTTTTTTTTTTTTTTTTCCTCTCCTTTTTGGAGCCCTTCAGACGCGCCAGTTCTGAAGCCTCCATGATGCAGACTTTTTTGTGAGCCCCCATGATGCAGACAGGAAGACAACTTGACATTCTGCAAAGACCTTTCACAACTTTAACGGGTTGAGTCACAGCCAGATCGCGCGCCATATACTTTCTAACTCATGCAGTTGTTGTATAGGAGGCTGCCTACACATCCTGCCGCCAATTCACAAAGTCTCCTCGTGCCTACTCATTCTAGCCTCATCAGATATGAGTAGTCCAACATATAATTTCAGCACTTTCTGAAATAAAGCTGAGCCTGATTGCTGCCTTGCTGTTTTTCCTCTAGAAATGATTGGAAAGTAACTTATTTCTGTGCTGCTTAACATAGAGAGAAAAGTGAATGTGGTTGCTTTTTCTTTTCCTCTTGTACCTCACGGGAGAATACAATTTTATGCATAAGTGCTAAATGTCTAAGCCCAGTGATTCCCAACCTGCAGACAGGTTCTAGCCTTCTTTTTGTTTTGTAACTATGTGTTTTTTTTTTTTTTTTTCTTCCCTGTTGTTGCCTTATATTCATGTCTAACTTATTGCCTTCTTTTTCTCTTTTCCCAAGCCTTGTTCAACATCTCTGTTTCTCCTCCCAACCTTCCAGGAAATTCTGTGGTTTTGATCCAGGAGCCCATGTCTTTGACTGCAAAATCATGGTGGGTCTCCTTGAGTGAAGAGAGACCAGGGCCTGGAGTGGTTTGTGGCAGTGTAAATATGGAGCCACGTTAATACTAGGGAAGGAGGGAATCATAGTAGAGTTGCAGCACCCCCTTTTAACACAGCCCCATCCGATATGTGCTGTGGGACATGTAACATGGTTATAGCCCTACATTTGTTCAGCTCACATTTCCCCGCTCAGCACGGCTGAATCTTGCTGTGGCAAAACATGGTCCATATCCAAAGAGCGCGGAAGTTGATCACTGATATGAGATAAAGGGTCAAGCCTTCATAACATACCCCATACCACAGTAATTCTATGACACTGGTGGACCCATCTCCAAGGAAGGAAAGAAAGAATTCAGAAATGTACTACATCCTGCAGGTATTGTATATTCCTCCTGTCCTCTTTTGTCATAAAAGAGCAAGGAAGAGGGAGTATTGCCCGTCACATTTGAATGGAACATGTAGGGAGAAATACTTGGCCGCTTGTGTTCAAATTGAAATTGGCCAACAAAAAATTCCCTCCCTCTGCTTGTGTGTGTGGGAAGTGAAGAGCCGATCCTGGTACTGCTTCTTAAGATGACATGGCAACAGGGCCTTCTCTTCCTTTTTGGATCCTCCCACCACCTTTTACAGGGATTTGTTTGCTTGTGTGTGGAGTGGAGTGGCAAAGAAAGGAGAGAGGTCTATGGTAATTCAAGAGAATTCACTGTGCATTTTGCTTTTGATGGCAAATAAAAATGGCATGCAAAACTTGTTCCTTGGGGAACTGCTTATGTGAAGCAACTGCAGGATCATAGCAGTGTAGCGTGTGATAGTTTGGCCCTGGATTTGAAGGAGGTGAAGAGCATCCATAATTTTCCAGAAGAAAGGCAAGTATTGGAAATTCCCCCTATGTTAGCAGTGTTTTGTGGCTGCAGAGGCAAGCACTGGATGTAGTGTTACCAAGATACCTTGAATTCACCCCATTACATATCTGCTGCTATACAGTGACATAACTGGATGCTTTCCCTTCTCCTTTCTCTCTATATGAGGGTATCAGGTTGTCTCCTGGCTTCGCCGTTCACCGGACTCCATGCCTTCTCTTGGTAGCTCTGACTGAGAGCAGCAGCCTGCAGAGCACTTCTCACACAATATGTTGGTTATTCCCCAGCTCTTTTTTGTGCTTTTTTGCTCCATGAGGCTAACATCAGACTCATAGTGTCTGATCCTCATCAAGGTCCAATAAAGCTAGGTCTTTCTCAAAAAAGGCATGGCCCTCGAGATGAGTTTCTCACGGGCTTTCTGGCAGAGTTGTTCATGTCAGTGGCTCCCTTCCTTCTCTGATCCAATGCCTTTAATAGGCCCTGACTCTTCCTGGTCTTGGCTTAACAACTGGTAATTCCAGTTCTTTTCTGAGGAAGGCAGGCAAAACTTTTATTTTGTGTTCAAGAAGCTCTGCTACCCCTCAGGAATGTGAAGGAAGGCTGGGATAACGGCCAAAGGAAGCATGGGAAAATGAAAATGAAACGGGAGAGAGAACAAGAAGAGTTAGAGCGGGGAGAGTGCTGTGGGAAGGCTTTAGAAGATCATGATGCTGAAGTTAATGGAAATGACAAACAGGGTGGGAAGCAAAATGGAGAAGAGCAAAAGTAGGAATTGAGTCAGCCTGCAGTATAGTCCCTTATCCTTCTCAGGAGGCGTATTCTTCTTACTATCTGCTTCCTAAGGAGTTACTGAAAGCATCTAAATGAAACAGGAATGGCAAAGCCTGCCATGAGTGATAAGAAAGCTTAGGAAATGATAAAGCAGGGTGCCAAGGAAAGGAAGAGAAACTCTGCAAGTCTTTGGCATTAAAATGCTGCTGGATTGTTCATGCTGGGTGTAGGGAGCTTATTACCGTCTTAACTAACCGGCTCTCTGAACTTCCTGGTATTAACCTACTGCAGACTGCTAGAAAACTCAGACTCTGTTAATATAGAATCATTGTAGATAGGACGATAAAGTAGGTGCAAGGAAATGCTCCTTAGGAATAGTGCAGCAGTGCTTGTTGAATTGTCTCATGTGGGATTTTTTATAAGTATTACTGTAGTTTTAATAGATCTTGTAGTCTTTTATTTCTGTATTTACTTCCTAATCATAATGAATCTCCATTGCCAAGCTCATAGTTTAAGAATCTAGGAATTACATCTGCAGTTGCCATGGACTCATGTATTCAGAACCAATTTCATCTTTAATGTAAAGGATTAGGGAATTGGCTAAGTGGATTTTCTCCATAAAGGAGGACAGTCTGTTGGTTTCTTCCTCATGAGTCTTGATGGAGAAGCTTCTCAAGATGATGCCTGTTTTCTAAAAAAACGGATTTTGTCAGTTGAAGTAAAAAACTTCATTATTGAAGCTGATACAATTTTTTAAGGCCATGGTAGTCAAATGTGGAAAAGATTTCATTTAGTCCATTGCCTCCTTGAAGGTCTGTTTTGTGCTCCTGGCATAGTAATGGACTCAGTGAATAATTCAATGGAAGATTATAAAAGGACAATAAGAATTATCCTGCCATTAATTTAGAAAGTCTTCTGATTTTGTTTTCACTGCTACTGGAGATTTTGCATGGTTCTTCTGTTACCTTGGCATAATATTTGAATTTCTATTTTATTATTGTCCGTGTCATTGGTACATAGATTATTAAGCTAAGTGACTCTTCTTTGGGTGATCAGTTATAATACAGTGGAAAGTATATAAGATCTTGCTTTCAAAAACAACCATACATATTTCCTAAGAAAGAATATGCCTTCCTGTAGCTTTTGGAATGTGTTGTTGGACAACACATTGGATATTGGAAGGCTGTCTCCTGCTTGTTGAAAAGATTTTAACTTCAGAGCAAACAGGGTGTTTTGGGCAATTCATATTATTAACCCAATTCCCCAGAAAACCAGAAAATCCCCAACTGTCAGCAGCTGCTCATCAGTCCTGCCTGAAATGTCTGCCTGGGGAAAAAGTTCCAAGCCTTCATTTCTCTTTCTGGCTACTCCTTGATGTTGTTCGATGATTAGGAAATACTTTCCTTCCATTTATGACAGGACTTCATAAAGGAGAGAGGAGAAGTATCCACACTAGATAAATTAAAAATAGTAAAACTGTATTCTACATTCTACTGCAGTGTTTGTCCAATTCCTGTGCCTGAATGGACTGTGAAGTTTCATCTGTAAAAATGCCATAAAATGGTAACTACCACTGGCTTTCCTAAAATTTCAACTCCTTGCATTTTTAAGAACACCCTAAGTGTCTTCCTTTCTCCTCATCTACTAGTGAATTCAACTCCTTCTTGTGGTTCAGTTTCATTCTCTGTGCTCATTCTATCTGTCTCTTTCTCTCTCAATCCCTCCACCTTCACCCATATTTTCTGGGCTGCAATATATTTTTCTATTCTTTATTTCATTTCATCTACTTTCTTACCAACTCACTGTGCTGTCTTGCTCTTCGTATCTTTTCTCACTTAAACATCTCATTTGCGCTTTGTTGGCAATTGTCTTTTTCTTTGCATTTTTTTTTCCTTGAGATTTTTGTCTGTTCTTTGTATGGTTTTGCTTTTCCCTAAAAGTCTGTATTTGGTGTTGAGTGTTGCAAATTCTGGCTTCTTTCTGCTCTGCTTCATAGCAGTGGGCAATAGTGATTAAAGGCAGTCAAACATCCCAGAGATGGGGTAGGACAGAGGGAAGCTTGTCCCTATCCTGGACTTCTCCATCACGTTCATGGGAGGCTGCTTCAGGTTACTTGTTCCCCGAAGCCCGATGAGGCACCCAGCCTGCAGACTGTGAAATAGCTGGTGGATCTGGAGCTCTCTGGGATGTATGTGAGGGCAAGGAGGAAGAAGATAATAGGGTGCAGCAACTTCATGAGCATTAATGATAGACCTCCATTTGGATAAGGGTTGTCTGACTTGCTGACTTCTCTATGCCCATTTCCTTGGGAAAATAATTGTTGTGATAGAAATATGAATCAAACTAACAGTACACACTGTAGACATACCCAAGTATTTTCAGTCTAGAGCTGTTTGTTATGTTTCTTTCGTTGCTACAGTTTTCACCACCTTACTAAGGAAATATATCCGTTCCCTGCTTATTTCTTCTCCATAAGCAGATTGATCAAGGAAATAACATTAAAATCACGCCCTTATCATCTGTATTTATAGCATTTTACTTGGGAACAGGATATGAGTTGCTAAGTCTTGAAAAGTATGTTACAAATATAAATCTGTTGCCAGGATTAGAAATGATTTCTCTTTCGGCATTAAGAGTGTCTTTTTTTTTTCTTTCTTTTTTCTTCTTTTTTTTTTTTTTTTTTTTTTGACCATTGCTCGCTCTTATAGGATATCAGTATCTGCAACTGTCAAATTTGCCTACATATATTTAGATGTAGTGAGGGCTCTTCCATCTTCCCTATTTACAGAAATGTAGCATGTCAGCTCTGCCTTATTTTGCACAGCAAATGCTAAAAGACGGATGCTTGTAGAGTGTGAATGAGGCTCATTCCAAAGCTACTTTACATATTGATTACTCAAATTGCCATTTAATTTGCTGTATAGCAATACACAGTGCCTTAACTATTTCTCTGGCATTCTTATTGATTGCTGTAATTCTACCTTACGTTATATGCATATATGGTGTCACCATTATATATTTATGCGCTCATGAAATGTTAATATGTCGGGTTAATGGGAAACTCAACAGAATGCGCTTGCCAGAAGCAAGCAGGAATGCTGATCTGAGTGCTTCACTTCTCCTCCCCCTTACCCTTTCATTTTCCCTCTTCATTGATTTTTATAACCCCTGTTTCTCTGCTGTATCTAAATTTGTGTCAAAGCAGCCCCCTGCTTCAGTATGCAGATTTTATGTTTTATTATGTGAGAGAGAGAAGCATAATAATAAAACAAGAGGAATGATCTCAGGGAAGTGTTGAGACACAGGATTACATTGCAGTCGTGCTACTCTCTCCTTCCTCCTGCTTTTGGGTATGGAAATGTAGCACTATCCTCCATGAAAGAGACTGAAGCAGGATGACTCATGCCAAATGCAAAGTCATATTCACATGTTCCTTGAAGGGTGGCTGCAGCAATGTAAAACAAAACTTGCAGGGGTGTTTCTTTGATTTGGTACAACTGTTATCTAGATATGACAGAAACAATTAGATGTAATTTAAGCCAAAATTTTTAGAAGGAAAAGTAGCTCCTCTACGCAGTGGTGGATGTTGATTCTGACGCTGCCCTGCTGGAAAAGCCCTGTAAAAAAATTGATAAGGGTCAAGTAGCTCTCAAATCCCCAGTGGCTTCCAGTACAACACAGGAGGTTCAGTGTTTCTCAAAAAGCAAAACAAAGCAATCGCCCACTCTCATAACACAGAGAGCATCCATTTTTTCCGTGATGTTGGGTGATGGGTAGGGTCAGTAACAGCTGGAAGCTCTTCATGCCGCTTGTGCAGTAGGACTAAAATAGGTGCTTCGTGTCCAAGGAGCTTTGGCACAGTGAAGTGGTTCCTCATTTTTTTCCCACTCTGCCATTGAACTGCTTCACATGAAAAGTTTCTGTGCAGATGAGAGCATGAGTGTGCAACGTTTGCAGCCAAGAGCTGGGAAGGGGGAGAAGTTTTGCTGGCATCTAGCAGTACTTCAGTCCACCATCAGCACTATGTTTTGGACTACGTTTCAGCCTTTGAGCCTTTTAGAAATTATGATTTAGCAGGAATTCCAGAGTATTTAGAAAGGAGCATATAATTTTCCATTTTATTCATTTCAAAGCTTTCCTTTACGCAAAAGTTAACGATTAAAAACCAAAATGTGGTGAAGGCAGGCTCTAAAGAGAGGTGTACAAACTGGGGAGCAGTGTTTGAACACCTGTTCATGAAGAAAATTTAGAGAGCCTCTGAGGTTCTGTGGTGCTTGGCAAACTCTCTTACCTTTAAAGTGTAGTTTCTTCCTCTCACCACCACCCAAAGGCTGTGTAGCAGCTGATTAGAATGTGTGTTTTGTATAAATTTTAAAGCTGGTGGGAAAGTTTATTGCCACAAAGCCAATTTTTAGTGAAAATGTAAGCTTTTTTTTCTTTTTCCTTTTCAGATGGTCTTTTGTCCTCTTTTCAGGGTCATCGTTTCAGTGAAATCTGTAGTATTGTCAGAAGTCATATTTTTCACATCTACTGTGAAACATTTTTGTCTGTTTGCAATGCTGGTGAAAGTTTAACAAATGTTTTTAATACCACAGAAATTGCGTGTAAAATTGTTCAAGAACTTTTTCCCTGTTTACTTTTCAGTGTCACTTAATAGAGAACACGCACTGCTCTTGAACAGATTTTGGAGCATCCAGAGCTTGATACAAGAGTGACAGCTCACTGAAATGCTTTGCACTTAAGCAAAAGTTTCTCCCACAGCATTGAAAACGAGCACATTTTCTTTCCCTAACTATGGACTTCAGTTTGATTTTATACATTTGATCATTTTTGAAGCCTGAATCCAGCTGTGCTAATTTGCCCCATCTTTTAAAAAATTCCTTCTAGGGATGAATTAATGCTTATAAAACATTAAATCCAATTTCCTTTAACCAGGGAATGTAAAATGAAGCATCTCCTTTCCTTTGGATTTCTACCACAGTTTTTCCAAGCAGAGCAACAACATTGCCTACTAATGGCAAAGCTTCTGAATCAGCTCTGAAACAGCATGAGATTCTGCAACCCTGATTCTTGAGGCTTAGGGAGGCATTTATTTGCTGGAGGGATATGCTAAGGTTTATGAAAACTGAGTCTCCACAAAGAGTTTCCTGATATGCCCTGCATATGTTTGACATGGAAGGCAATACTTCAACTCATGTGTTCTTCAAACTGATTTTTTTTTTTCCATTTTGATTCCTAATTCAGATTGTCCTGGAAAACAGTAGTCGAGAAGACAAGCATGAATGCCCATTTGGCCGGAGTAGCATTGAGCTGACAAAGATGCTGTGTGAAATACTGAAAGTAGGAGAGCTACGTAAGTTGGCCTGTTTATTTGACCTCTAAGAGCCGTAGAATGACTTCAGTGATACTGCAGTTTATTTCAAGGATGTTCTGCTGGGAATTGTTTTTGAACATGGTTATGTATTGAACACTGACACTCAAAATGACTTTGCCCCTTTTTTTTAGTGGTAAGTTTGCAGGTATTCAGGGATTAGGGTGGAATATGGGAAATAGAAGAGATTCAAAGACAGATGTCCACTTGAAGCTGGGACAGCTACATCATTTCCTGATTGTTCCTTTCATATTTGAGCAATTTGGTTATCCTCTGTGTGGGAGGTTTCATTTTCTTCCCGTTCCAGAGGCTCACATATTGGTTGACTTCATGACTGTCACTGTCATTCATAGTGAAACTACTGATCTGAACTGGCATGTCGCATTTTCTGTTAGATACCTGGTATGGATAACGTTCTAGCTATTATGCATATTGGTAACTCTGAACAGTGATATAAAATACTATATTTGATACAAAGTAAGAAAGTGTTCTAAAAAGTTGGTTTGGGTTTTGATTAAATCCACTTGGCAATATGTTAGATACTATCTGTTGAGCCTTTCTATGTCTTCATTAGCCTAGTGTGTCAGTGCTTAATTCTGTCAATACGTGTGAACTTAAAATATCCATGTTTGGGATCCTACTGCTTTGTGTTTTGGCAAGTTTCACTTACAAGCACAACTGAGACGTTTTCATACCTTCTGAGACGTTTTGTTTACTTTTGATTTTTCTTGATAATAAGAGCTTTTCTTTTACGCTTAATTCAACATCCGCAACAGCAACATACAATAAGAAGTAAGGAGAAAAGAGCAATTGCAAAAGGCGGCATGAACACTGACAGATGTCACTTTAGTTCTTACTCCGCTTTAGCCTCTTACTAACTCCGCAACGAACATCAAAAGTTCCATTTTAGAAGTTTGATGAGGTTTTTTACTGCATCTAAAGCTTTTAAATCCAGTGTGTTGGGAGAATTATTGACCAAAAGAAAAATCTGTCCCTGTGCCTTGAGCCTGTATAAAGCTCGTGCCTCACTTGTAATTTCCAAATTGGCACTCAGTGTTTGGCAGACCTGGAAGAATAGTATGGTGTTTATTTTTGAATAACTTCCTAAGTAGCCCAGAGTTATTAGGGAGTGCATTCAGTTGGTCTATAAATAAATAATGTAGGAATTATTTTAGATCTCATCTAAAGGGGGGACAATATAAGGTAATGTGTGTGAAGTTCACACTGTACCAGACATGTTTCTTCCTCTAAATGATCTTAACTGCTGCAGTTGGTGTCTAATTACCTCTTTTTGCTATAGGAATGTCTGTCCGTATGGAGAAGGTTGTTAATTTATAGATGCTATGCCACATATAGTACTACTTCTTAAGATCACATCTACCCACTAGAGGTATTCATCTTTCAGGTTTAACTCTTTCACTATCTGGTCTTTTTAAGTGGGGAGTGTGAAAAAAATCAAAGCCTTTTTTTGACAGCTCAGTTATTTAAAGGAAATACATTTTTTGGCATCTTATTTTTTTAGAAGAAAACTAATTCTGTCTTTTTAAGTAGCTCTACAGTTTGAAAGTGTGGGTGTAGAAAGGAAACTTTTAATTTCCCCAGGAAGAGCTGAAGTTGAGGGGAATTAGATCAGGTTAGATATTAGGAAAAAATTATACGTGGAAAGAGTGGTGAAGCATTGGGACAGGCTGTCCCAGGAAGTGGTGGAGTCACCGTCCCTGGTAGCGTTTCAGAAACGTGTAGGTGAGGCACTTAGGAACATGGTCTAGCAGGCAGGGTGGGGATGGGTTTAGGGTTGGACTCAATGATCTTGAAGGTCTTTTCCAACCGTAATGATTCTGTGATTCTATAAATTGCGTTTTAATGTTCTGTTTGCTTTGGTTTTGGTCTGGCTGGAAATCACAGACTGCTGGATGCTGCTCATTCCCGGCAGATGTCCCATAGTGGTCTTTCATAGGCATGTGAAGTTGTGTACACAAGATGCAATATTGAGATATGCACCAAGAAATCAAAGGCAGCACCACTGACCTCCCTGAAGTTGCACTAATTGCTCTGTGGAAGCTGTGGAAATCTAATGTCATTTATAAATGCCAGGATAAAACATGTGTTTAAAATAACGTGCATAAAAAAAGAAATTTCTTCAAAAATGAATATTACAGGTGTGTACCTTAAATGATCTGTGATCAGCATCCAGGTAACACATTGTGTATATTTTGTTGAGAAATGCAAACTAGAACTGACATCTTAGGAAAATGTGTACGGAGGTTTATTCTTCCATGAAAATAAATACTGTAGCGCTGAATAAGATTGCATATCTTAAAAATCAGTTGCTACAGTCTAGGGCAAAAGCGTCCCTAATAGATTGTTATGCTTCAGAATATGCATTTTAGGCTGCCGATGTTTCTTTAGAAATTCATAGCTAGTCGTTATTGTATTGGAACATAGAACTTTTTTTTTAAACGGTTTCTGAAGTGTATAATTTAAAAGCACAATAAATTACATCTTGCTTATGAAATATTCAGCAGTAGAAACTTTCTTAAAGTGCAGAGTAGATAAAAGCTGCTAGACTGTCCATTATTTATGAAGAATACTTTAATGCTGACTATATTCCCTCTGCTCCACTGTATTAAATACTTTCAGGCAACAAGAAGACATTTTTCCATTTCCTCTTGGTCCTTTCAAGCAATGCATTCACCCTAGTAAGAACTTGCACAAGTTCTACTAGCTTTGGTATTTCTCCAAATCCAAGTACCTGACTTCCCAAAATATTCATGACTAGGAAATTAATCTCTTCTTCAGCAAAGTCTCTAAACAGATGTTTAAACCCTGTGTAAATGAAGCACAGGAATAACCTGCAAGCTCAGCATATGCCAGATACTGTACTCAAGTGGACCCTTGAAGTGCAGGAGCTGGAAATTTAAAAGGTTGATGTAGTATTTGAGTAACACAGGAGTTGAACTGAAACACTGTGAAGGCATCCCTTCAGTGGAATTTCTGAATCAAGGAAGAGCAGGCTATTTTCCTTAAATCTTTAAATCTGGTGTTACTGTTCCTGTTAAAAAGCCATTCAAGAGAATGGCCTTACTGAGTGCCTTGCCAAGACACTTATCTTGGTAAGCACTATAATAATTCTGATTTCTCCAGAAATCATCTTGTATGTGTTTTGGCTAATCAAGGTGATTTACTTGTCCTCTCTTCTCTGTCGTGGAGCTGACATTGTACAGGAGTATTTTATCCCAGTGATCACAGTCATCTTCCTCCTACAGGGTAAGGCACTTGGATACTCCATAACACTGGTACACTGGCTATGTGCATGAAGAGCAGGTAAAGTCAAGCCATTCCTATTTCCTCCTTACTAGGCATGAAAGGAAGATAACATCAGTTTCTTCCCCGTTCTTACTTGAAGCTTCAGTACATTCTCCTTTTCAGGGAGAATGAAAACATTGCAGATAAATAAATTGAAAACAAGATGCAAAAGACCTTGCAGAATTGGATTTTAACATTAACATGACATCTGGGGGTCCTTAAAACCTAATTTGTCTTGGGCAAGAGTTTGAGCTCTGCATTTTGCATTAGTAGCCCTGTTCCTCTCTGATCTGTGCCTACAACACCTAGTTTTCTTAACTTTATTCAGGACATGACCCTTCCAACCCCTCAACCCCATGAAGGTCATTCCCATGAAAACATGGTACTTGTCTCTATTACTTGATTTATGCAGGACCGGTGCAGTTTCCCAGACCTGCTGCCTCATTTCCATGCAAGTTCACCCGAGGCCTCAACTACAGCTGAGTGTTGAAACTTGCAGGGATGGGTGTAGCTGATGGGTGAACAACAGATTGCAGCAACATACACACAGACAGTTCTTCTCAACACGGCCACTGCAGTTACAGTCAATATCATTGCATGCCCGAAGTTGCTCTATAGCTAAGGCATGTCTGACTTGGAGTAATTTTTGAGTGGGTTTGGAGTAAAGGACAGATGTTGAACTGCAAATTTTTCATTGTTTTGATGTGAGTTATTAAGGGCTTCTGCAAAAATCGGTTCTCGAGCTTTATGACAGCCTGCAGAGGTATATGCCGCATGTCAGATGCACAGCCCTAAGGCTTACATTAGATAGACAACTTCTTCACTGGATTTTCTTGCTCCCTTTTATGTGGAGAATGTCATTCTGACATAGACTTTGGTTAGACTTGATCAGTTCATAGGATTTTTTTTTTTTTTTTCCTTGACAGAGATCTAAATTCCAATATTCCAAAACCCGCTTGATGCTGTTCGTACATATTCTTGCTATAGATTTCTCATTGCAGTTATTGCCTAAGTTGCAGAATTGAAATGGTCTACAAATTCTCACTCGATTGTCCCTTTATCAAATAGAACATGCTGGGTATTTAGAAGGTGTACAGTGATATTCATGGTTGTGCCTGCTGAGATAAAAATAATCACATCTCATGCTTCAAGGAGAATGCTGATTGCTGCAAGGGTCAGGAAGCACTTTTCATCTTTGTACAATTTTTCCTCTGTGTTGCACAACTCTCAGTGTGCAGTGTAGTTTATTTTTTTAGTCTTTCCCTGAAAGTATATTGGATGCTGTAGGATCAGCATTCTGAACTTTAGAGAACTTTGTTTGATTTTCCTTTTGCTATATCAGAAATCCAATACTTTTATAGCTAAATGTTATATTTTAATTTTTTCCTCTTTATTTGAAACCTGATTGCCTTTCAGCCCTCCTCTTCCTCCTTGTCTTAAACTTAAATAGCATATAGCCTCAGAAATAGTAAAGAAAATTGCACGAGGGATTTTCAGTATTCTCACATTTCTTCTGGCAGTTTTGTTTTCAGGAGATTCTAAAGCATTTTAGGAGTCAGCAAATGTTTGTTAGGAAGGTGAAAAAACTTACCAAAAAGCGGTTGGCTGAAATGCAGTTTTCAGTTTTATCTTGAACTACTTTCTCATCCTTAGAAGGTGATAAAACACTTGAGCATCCTTTGTCTTAATTGTTTTTATTGCATTCATTCTTATGTATCCATTTTTTATCCTCTTGCCAAACCACCACCACATCAGATAACTCTGAAGCAATAATTGAAGACATTTTGAATGAAGGTGCAAGATAAGCAATGTTCAGCCAGCTTTGAAAACAGATTCACAAGCAGTGAAGGAAAAAATCTCCCAAAGTAATCACTACTGATCTTGAGTTTTAAGGGTTCTTTTGGAAACACTGCTAAGAAATTAGCCATTCATGACCATTGGGGCAATAAATCTACTTATCCTTCCTAATGCAAAGCTAATAATTTGTTGAGTAATGTAAGTTGTATTTGCTCACTTTGTATGATGGCAGAATTTCATTTTATCAAGCAGTTCTCTCTTCCCATGGTTTGCTGGCCTAGTCCCTCAACAGAGAGTCAGTGAAACTCCTTTTTACTAGGGATGCACTCTTGAATTTGCAACCAACCACTAGTTGTTCCAAAAATATCTTAATCTCTTCATGTTTATGGTAAACCGTGGTCTTTGAATACATGAGCAAAGCAATTGCAGACAGATCAGTTGAACCTTTTTGCAGCAAGATGGTTACTGTTTTACCTCAATACCAAGTGATGATGGGACAGATCTTGGAATGTTACTCTTTATACGTACTTATTTACATACTCTTTTAGTACTGTTTTAGTTCAAGTTGACTTCTGGGTCAGTCAACTAGACATCCTAGTCTGTCTAGTACCATCTTATTTTTTTTCCCATTGCTTACAGTCACACGTCGGCTTTTATGATATGTCTTTGATTTCTTTGGAGCAGGGTGCATCACTTATTCTGTTTGAGTAAGAGTACTTAGTCTTATTTTATTTTGGATTTAGGGCTCTTTAGTTCCTTCAGAATTACACTTGCTCAATTTTAAATCTTAATAATACTAATATTAAGCATAAAGGGGAAAAAAAAAAAAAAAAGATACCTAAGGGAAAGAAAAAAAAATATGTGGAAGTGAGGGATTTATAGGAACTGATTAGTTTAATTTACCCAAAAGACAGCCAACAGGTAACTTGATTAGTCAGGTATAAAAGTGCTCTTTCTTCTAGTGATGAAAGGAATAGCAAGAATCAAGAACTTGCAGATAAAGTCAAAAAGTCAAATTAATTCAAATCAGGAGTAATGCACTGGTAATCTCTGCACTACCAGAACAGAGAGCTGAGTAATAATAAAATAATAAAAAAGAAAAAGTCTTTATTTTTTTATGATCTCTGGAAGCTTTTGGTGAACTGATAGCAAAGCAGAGTAATAGCTACAATTTATTTCATCATGGGTATGGAAACCAAACTTTTTTTTTTTTTTTTTTTTTAAGTCTGTAATGGAGGAAATAATAAAGTAAAAGTCTGAGCAGATGTGACCACAAACAAGATGACAAGATGATGTAGTTAAAATAGATTGAATAATTGCCATTGGAAAAGCTGTGGTTAAAATGCAATATTCAAAATATCTTCCATTTTGAAATCTCTGAATCTTTTCTGGGCACTGGAGAAGGTTTTTTTGTTTTGTTTTGTTTTGTTTTGTTTTGTTTTGTTTTTAATCTCTCTTTGTTTTATGCTCCACTGCACTTGATTTCCCACAAAATCCATGTAGGAAGTTGTGGAAAATGTAACAGAAATTTCCCAAAGTATTTCTAATCCTATTAGACTTGGACATGGAAACAATAAACAAAACCTCATAGCAGAGTCCACGTCTTCAAAGCTTCAAATGCAGAAAGGCTCTTCCAGCAGCTGAGATACAAAGAGATACACAGCCAAGCCACATTTGTTGCTATCTGGAACAATTTCTGAACGTTTTAAGGGTTCTTAACCCTTAACCTCTGTGGCAAGTTGACACTGAGTAGATTGAACTTGCAAGAGAAATCATCTTGGAAACCTTTCTGGGCCTCCTTACTTCGCTTTGTGTGCTTCATCTCTAAATACAGTTTTATTAGAAGTAGCCAAAGTTCCTGTGCTGTTAGCCTGCAAATAAGGTCTTACAATTTCACAGTGCTTCAGTGCAGGCAAAATGGATATTTGCAGCTGATCCACTTAAAATAGACATATAGTTGCTTAATGAATTATATACAAAATTAACCGGTTTATAAAATCTTGTGTTGTTTTAATGGCAAATTTGTTATATATTAAAGCTGCTTTGATATCGCAGAAAAGTTTGTGGTGGCAACACTAAAAGATTTTCAGGGTGGAAGCACAGAGTTTTGCATGTGGAGAGAAGGTGATTGAGCCTTCAGTATCTGGAAATAATTTGGGTCTTTGAGGAAAATTCCAATACCAGAGATGTCAGAAATTATTAAGAGCCTATCAATGTATTACTTGTAGTTCCTGTGATACAGCCCTACTGCAAAGGCCAGAAAATGTGCTGTATTCTGGAAAACACGCTGGGGAAATAAAAACCCTTTTTGTGAGAGGGTGGCCATCGTTTCCTTAACTCCCTAGTGCAGTTTGCTGTGTAACATAATGAATGTGCCACTGACTGCCCTCAGTAGTCCTTGCATAGGAAGCTTCAAGGATGCTGTAGTGCTGTAGGCACTTAGGGCTTTCTAATGTCTGTGCAGTCAAGCTTCTGTGAGAATGCTTTAGCCTTTTAGGCTTTAAAGCTTTGTTTATCCTAAGTATAAACTCACTAATTCATCTTTCTTTTTTTCTTTTTTTTTCTTTTTTTTCTTTTTTTCTTTTTTTTTGTGATTTATTGTGCCTCAGAGCAGATGCTTTTTAAAATCTGAATCTGCAAGAGAGCTTCAGCTTTAAATGTATTTAAAATCTGAATTGCTGGGCTTCTGAGAAAAAGGGCACAGTCTGATTTAGTGCTAAGGGAGGATAAGCAGACACCGAGTCTAGTTAAGTTACATTACCTGAAGCTTTTCTTCAGTTAACAGGCGCTGTTTCTCCTACTATGCTCTGTGCATTGTAAACACAGTACAGACACTTTCTGGGCTTCCCAGAGAGCCCCAAGGGTTTTTCCTGTTGCTTGCTGGACCAAGCAGATGAACGTGGATATTCTCATAAAAACCTCTGAAGTGGGAAAATACTTTTGTCATATAACTGTGTTTAAATTTGCACGGTTAAATTTCTTACCCTTTTTAACTGATAGAAGAACTGTTTTAATGAAGGGGTTAGATTTGGCGCTTTAGTGCTCCTGATTCTGTTTCACATCTGTAAAAAGCAGCTGTTTTTTCCTTTGTCTTTCTTAGCTAAGTATCTTTCAACCATTTTAAGGCAGCATCTCTCCTTTATTTTATCAGTGCAATATATGCGTCCCAAGGGGAGCTGCTTTCTCTGAGAGTCTGAAGTGCTACTTAATGCCTGTGATTTTTTTTTTCTTTTAATTCTTTATTCAAAATTAAATCTCATTTCCTTGTGATTTATATTTTGCAAAAGTTTTTCCTCAAGAAGTGAATAGAAAACAAGTGAAACAGGGTAGTAAAACTCCCAGATCTTAGTATATTTTCTTTAAATTATGTGTCATTAACTAGCAATATTTGATTGAAAAACATCACTGAGCTGAACATTATGTATTTGTAAATGCTTCCTTGTAAGTCTGCGTCTTCTCAAAGGAAAATGACAGCACTGGTGAGTAACTTGAAGGATTGGAGCTGCACTGTGAAGGTGACACAGTTATTTAGTGTTGAGTTACTGACGTTACTGTACACGTAGAAATATCATCTGTCACTTTCATTTCTGTTGAAACGCTAATGAAAGCTTGAAAAAATGAGCTTCGAGCAATTAAACTCTGCTTGCCCTTCCTGAGAAAGGAGACAGGAGCTGGAACTGTGACAGAGGAAAGCTGGAGGCCTCTGGACCTTTTACAGACCTTAAAGATGTTCGTGTTCAGCTCGAGTTTTAATACTGTTGGCAGGATAAAATAAAAACAGGCATCTGCAGGGTTATGTTTGTTTTTATGTTTTTTTTTATGTTTATTTGTTCCACGATGAAGGATTCAGCGTGAGCACAGGGGCTGTGAACCCCTGCGGAGGGCAGGCTCAGGGCGCTCCTGCGCCAGCCCTCCCGACACGGGTGCCTGCACTTCCCATTGCCTGTTTTGCGGTAGCTTTGTAAGAAGATCGGCCTGATTTTTCTGTAACATAACCTCCCCTGCATTTGTTATTCCCAGTGCGTCGTCGCTGCCGGGGACGGGCTGGCAGGCCTGGCAGAGCCTCCCGTAGTTCCTCGGTGCCGGCTCAGGGGCCGGAGGGCAGAGCGGAGCCGCGCTCTTCCGAAGTGCTGCCCGTGTGCGCTCATAGCTCGTTTGAGGAACATAATTATACGCTGCCTACCCAGCAGCCTGTCGCAGCAGGCAGGATATTAGTAGGGGGGCGCGCACGCGCCCATGCAGCCTCTCGCTCGTTGGCTCTCAAGGCAGCTTGTCAGAGGAGTTTAGGCTCCTATAATTCATTATTTCGTGTATTAGGGCTATCAGGAAAGAAAATGGAGCTCGGTGTGGGAAGTTATTAGATGTGCAAATGCTTTCTGACAGAAGTTATTTGCTGCCTTGAAACACCTTTTAATATATTGCTGCCCTTTTAGCTTGGAGAGCTGTGACACATTCTGGACCTTTCCAAGCCTTTGTTTTTGAAGGGAAAAATGGTGGCACAAAGTAGTTATATCTATATTTTCCCTTTTCTTGTGCATTGCTACAGTATATACACAAACTTTATGTTATCACTGCGGTTTCAAATGCTGTATTTGAACACAGCACTGGCCTCCAGCAGTTCTAGGGTTTGACTCCTTCAATACCAATCTATTTATTTGCTTTTCCTGCACCTTGTGTTTAATATGGGCAGAGCTTGCTGATTGACTTGCTCATAATCTCCCCCAGTTTGATGGTGGATCTGTTTTCTCCCCTAGTTATCATTACAGAGTATCAGTTTGTTTACACTCTCTAGCCCCTAAGAAAGGTCTAGGAACATCCATCAGCGCTATCCATTATTTATCCTCTCTTTGCATCAAAGACCCTCTTGACAGTCATTTGACAAAACACAGCATAACAGCATTAACCATAAGCATATATGAAGTGACTGATAAGGAGCTGAGGAAATGTGTTGGACTCTTTCATTTTTCATCTGAAGTACATTATCAAGAAGTAGAAAATATAACCAATTGCTTGCATGAGCGAGTGTGAAAGAGCTTGTTGGTGTGACACTAACCTTTTTTAAAGCTTCTAGCAATAAATTTTCTTTTTGTGGATAATGAGTCCTTTCACAGATTGGTTGCTCTTTGACTGGGTTGTTTCATATTTAAGCATGTAGCCTTTCAGCAGAAAGTACAACTGATATTTGCCTAATAAAATTGTAAGGTAAGATCTCTGGTAACTTGTTCTTTAGGCTTCTTCAAACACTCATTGAGAATTAAGAATCAGACTTCATTAAAACAGAAAGCTAAGAAGATTAATCACTTCCTAACCGTACATACCACTTGTTCATCTTGTAACATTGAAAATGTATTCTGTCCTTCACGTGTTCAGCTGTCTGTAGCTTTATGTCTGCGTAGAATACAATTTACTGATCCACATTGGTGATAGCAGGTTATTTAGCTGTACCAAAGGAGGAGTCAAACACAGAAGAATTCAACATAGTTTTATCGCATGGTGAAGCAGAATTAACACACTAAGGGACTCATTTCCCAAGTTGCTGCATAGTATTTTGGTGAACAACTCAGTTGCTACTGTTGTGGTATTTAAGATGGCAAACCTCAATTCAGACTTTAAAGAAATTTCAGTATGTATACTTAAGCAGGAAAATTTACCTTAAATAGGCAAAAAAAAAAAGAAATCTCAGCCATAGCAAAGGAGTGTTACTTCTAAGAGTTTTGCTACAGATAGAGAATATTATCAAAGTAGATGAATCCATTCTGGTAGAGGAATAAAACTATCGTAGTCAGTACCAAGAAAAAGAGATTGTAAAGAAGTGAATGGTTGTCTACTGGAAAAAAAGGCTTGAGTGCTTTTGTCCAAACCTCAAATTTATCAGATCAGCAGACTGACGATAATTTTAATTTAGCCTTTTTTTTTTTTTCACTTTACACTAGAAAAATTTCTTATGATTATTTTTTCTTTTTCTTTTCATATGTGCCCTCCCCATATTACTTTTTGAAACTTTTCTTTTAATTCTTAGCCACACCTAGTAAGGAAAAATGGAAACTTTCCAATCTCTCTTCCCTTCTCTTGTTGATAAAGCATAGAGCCTTGGGATTTCCAAGATTACGCTACTGATGGTCTGGGACAAAGCTGTTGTTGGAGCTGTGGTGCAACATCACCATTACTGTGAGAAATCATTAATCACACCTTCTAAAAAGACTTAATTTTTTTAGGATAGTCCACTTCCTTTTTTTATTGCCTGCTTTTTCACAAAGCAGGTAATATAGTTGGATATACATTAGGAGGATCTTATGGTTGCATTAGAAAAATTCCTGCAGCAGCTAGCTGAAGGTGCTGTTAGAACATATTGCCCTGGTATTAGCTAAGAGATTAGATTATGATTTTTTTTTTGCCTAAATTAATGCAGTAGAGTCCAATGTATTTGCAGTCTGGAAAGATCAGTGCTTTTTTATATATTAATCCATGATCAGGATTTTCATAAGCATATCATCTGGCAGGGCTAGAGGATCAATGATTTGGAGTATTTCGTTGACGTGATATTTAAAGTTATTAAAAAATCTCAAGGATTTTTGAGGTATTTTTTGAGCTTTGCAAACAGATACTTGGAGATGAGACCTGGAATTCTTGCTCTCCTTCAGCTTCCAACAGTAGATCCATCATCTGTCCCTTCCACTTCCTTCCCTTTGGCTAGAGGGAGAGTAGTTTTAATATTTGTTTCCTTGTTTTTGAAAATCATACATTTAATTTTATATTCTCGACACTTAGCACATGCACTTGCAGTGCAGCTGGTACAGAACTCAACGTGTTGTGTTCATTGACTGTGCTCTATTCCTGCAATATTAATGTTCCATTTAAAGTAATTTTAAATAGCACGCCATCATGTTTTAGGAATGTTTGAGTTGCATTATCAAACTTTACCCTAATATTTGCATATTAATAAATCATTGAAAACACTATGTAAATTTTATATTAGGGTGAATATATTATAAAATCAAATGGCCTTTAAGAGTAATTATAGAAAGCTCCTATCAGCTGGGGAGATTAAATTCGACTGTGTTTAACTCTCTTCTTTTCTCAATCAGTTGAGTACCAAGGACTTGGAATTGATGTAGTCATTTCAGAAATGCCAGAATAAAGTTGAAGTTTTACTTTTTTTTTTTTTCTTTCTTTTCTTTAAAGAAATCATTTATTTTCAGTAAAGTTGCAGTTTTTGCCTTATGGGTCTGTTCATTTTTTTTGTTTTTTTTTCTCTTTTAAGTTGAGGACATAAAACTAATGCAATAAGTTATTTGGCCTGCATATGCAGCTCCAAAAATCATTATATAGGCATGCAGTATTCTTCTTTCTTTGACTGTATTCATACTAGGCCATTGAGGGCACAGGGAAGAGGCAGGCACTCTTTCCTCACTACAGTTGTTTTTAAATGATGAATGGATATCCCACATGGATATCAGAAGATCTCTCATTTTTGAACATTTCTGGACCTCTTTTTTTATCTTTGTCTCCACCTATGGGAATGAGTATAGAAATACATGATAAGAGTAAATTATTTTATGTAAGTAAAAGTAAATTATTAAGTAAATTATTTTATGGTTTGAGCAGATGACGGTAAATACTGTGTGACATGAGAACTCTTTTAGAGTACATGGTAGATGGAACACTAAGTAATGATGGAGATACTACGCAGAAAGTTTTGGAAACCTTTGTGAAATTAAGACTTAAATTTATATCCTTTGGACTTGTAGCTGAAGTTATGGCATCATTTTGTGTTGTGCAGCCTTGAAGGTGAGCTGACCCTCAGACAGCCAAACAACGCACCGTTTCAGTGCACTGGAAGTGCTGTTTCTGTCACTGTGCACTGACAATGAACAAACAACCAAGCGTTTTCATCATCTGCAGTTTCTTTCCTCCTCTTTTCCACCCTCAGATTCCAGGGGTGGGTGGTGACAGCTTGACGTGATTAGATGTATTTTCAGATACCTATTCATTTTGAAAATTAAAAAAAAAGTGCTTTGCCTTGTCAGTGCTAAATTACAAATTTTTAAATGTTTTTGTAGATATTTAGGTAAAGCTGCCATAGTCATTGTTGAACAGAATTGGGCAAATGCTGCAAAAATTGCCTTAATTATTCACTCCAGTTTATAAACTACTTCTGCACTGTATGTTCTCATTTTGTTTTCCCATTAAAAGAATGTCTGCAAAATCCAATATTACTTGTACAAGTATTATTGGAAAGCAAATCACGCAAGGGCAATCACACCACAAGTGGTGTGTTTTGTCAGGGATTGGATTCCACTTGATACAGCAGGGGACAGTTTTCCCAAAATACCTTGCCCAGAGCATTGGCATAGATGCATTTACCAGAGCTGCAGAAAGAGTCCCTCAGCAGCAGAGTGTGCATAGCGCATGTGCGTACTCAAAATGTGCCATTACATGGTAGCTAGTTTATTCAGATATTAAATCTCAGTTCCCAAGAAATGCAAAATTGCAGTCATCTTCCCAGATTTTTTTTTTTTTTAATGATTCATAAAACCTAGGTTTATACAGTCACAGGAGAGATACGGTATCATCTGCATTGCATGACCAGTTAAATCACATTGTTCATTTAAGATCACACCATGGTTAAGCAAAGCCTGTATGTTATTTCTGAAGAACAAACTGAAGGAAAATACAGGGAAAGGTAAATTGTGTCTTCTTCCTCATGAGAAGAAAGGAGGAAGATAAAGCCTGGGTTGACACAGTTTAATCTATAAACAAAAGTGGAACTACTTGAGCTGTGCAATATGGGCACTATGATATTAATTTTTGTTTTGTTTTAATTAGTTTGGTTCTCACTAGTCTAAACTGCCCAGTAGAGGAAGCCTTTACACTAGTATAATAAGTAAATAATGTTCTACCTGATGTACAAGGGGATGTGTTGTGGGTCAGAAGCTGTTTCAACCCTCTGCTTGTCCGAATGCCCTTCATCATCACCCCCAGTGGAGACTGATTTCCACAATGTGGCTCTGGTATCATCAGTTGTTTTATTAGCAAGTGGGCTAAAAGATAGGTAATTAATCTCCTTTTTTCCAGCTGAACTAAAGATTATGCAGAGATGACATTGTTTGCAGTAACTGCAAACACAGATGCTACCTGTGTAAAGGTGTTTTCCCAATAAAGTCTTGAAGTCTTTTTGCTCAGCTGAGCTAGACATGATTCCAGCTCCTTTTCAAGCTTTCTCTTAGCCTAGTTCCACCACACGCTGCTGTACACACATCCAGGTGTGATCACCTGTTACAGAGAAAGAGGCTGTGAATGTCTATGTACTGGCCAGGAGCACCAAGCCTGCCCCAATATGCATCAGAAGGCAGAGCAGGAGGCCAGAACTGCACTCCACGGACAGTTTCAGGGAACCCTGTGACTTATCACATCTGGTGTAGCTATTAAAAAACCTCCTGTTATAGCTGTATTGGGGTAGAATTTGCATGTACAGCAAGCCTGTTTTATTTCCTACTTATCAAATTCATTTTGAAGGGCATGGGGCTGTAAATCATCTCATTAGTGGGAGTCCATCTGCTCACATTTCTTCCAAGATAATGTTTGTGTGTGTTGTGCACATGCATGCACAAAGCCTTCCAGCTCTAGCCAATGAGGATTGCCCATAGGATTCAGGTAGGGGGGGGAATAATTAAAAAATAAATAAAAATAAAAAATTAGGAGGGGGGGAGAAATTTGCACACACTTGAAAACTTCTGCAGAGTGGTCTAGTTCTTCTCCCCCACATACTGGCTGTGATGTGCTAGTGGTAAATTTGCTAATAGTAAAAGCTACGCTACAGTAATGGCAGTTCATATTATACTGGTTGTGCCTAGGCTCTGATGTCGAGTAAAGCGTCCTTTGCTATCCTGTTTGCAAGCTGTGCCATGCTCATTATGAAGAGCGTTTGTTCCTGTATCTTGAGTTATGAAGAGCGTTTGTTTGTGCATCTTGAGTTTTGCAGTATTTCCATCCAGACAAGCCATATGACAGGACCTTTGTCATATGCAGCAAAAAGACCTCTCCAGCATCTGAGGCAGGAAAGGCTTCTCTCTCGCTCCTCCATCCTTGTCTGTCTGTGAAATGAAAGAAATCATACAGCAAGAGGGCTTTTGTTTTCTGGATTCTGTTTTATTACTTAGACATTTCAGAGTCGATGTGAGCTATGATTTGAGAATTCCCAGAAGCAAGACTGCAGCATTTTCCCCTTTACCAGCTGTGTTTCTCAAGCGCCAAAGGCTTTTATTACAGCCCCATCAGAAATCTCACGAGCACCATTCGCCTGGAACAGGTTGACAGGGTTCTGAGTCTTGTGGTCTTAAGACTGTGTATTTAATCTTATCCTGATACATGGATCAAAAGTTGATCACATTTTTAGGACACAGAATAATCTATTTAGAGATAAATATTTAATGTGGTAAACAGCCTATTTGCCATTCTTACAGATGTATTATCTTTAGCATTAAAATCTGTTTGATCTGCCATGCATTAAGCCTTGAATTTGTAAGGTCAGGTCAAGGGCATATTTAATCTTCATCAGTATTATTTTATCTAGAGAGAGAGAAAAAAGAAAAAAAAGGATGGTATACATGTCACCTATTTCTATTAAAAAAAAAGTCTTTTACCTGTGTCTCTTGCATCAGAAGTAAGAATAATGGCCCTGAGTTCTGTTTTAGCTGGTATGTGTTACTGAGTAACTGCGTTTCCAACATTTCCAACAGCTCTGCATTGGGTTACACTAGACTTTCTTGTGAAGATTTCATTTGCAGCCACATGTGCTGGAAGCTATATTTATTTTCTGAACGGGAGCTTAAGAGTTACAGACACAAGAGGACACTTTCTAAGTGCAGTGAACATGGTATCACAGCAAAAAAAAAAACACTAGGAATTGCACTGTGACTGGGGTTTTGTCCGAGAAGGCCATTAGCTTTGAATGCCTCAGCTCTGCAGCACTTTGAGCCCAAAGTCTGCAGGGCTCAGTTTGCAGAAAGTGCTGAACCACCTTCCCAGAAAACAAGAGCTCTGCTACTTCTTTGTACCACCCAGAGTAGAAGCCCCTGAAGTTAACTTCAGAAAACCAAGATCAATGTGCTCAGTGGAGATTTTTCTTCTCCTGAGACACTGACGGGTCTTTGAAATACATTAGGTTTAAGTGTAATTTTTTTTTCATCTAGGCAAAATGTAACACTGGCAGTATTAAAGATGATGGAGTCATTACTTTGGGAGGTGAAATATAACTGTTGTACCAAATTGAAATCTTTGTGCTGAGACATCACTTTTAAGGAAGATGCATGAGCTTGTCACTGTCTCATTTTATCTTGGCTGGTGGAGAATTCAGCCCCCTGGAACATATGGGAATATCCTAACAAACCATACGAGCACTGTGCTGTGAGTATTATGAGGAAGAAGGATTACAGAAAGGCAAGGCAGAAAGAGAAGGGATGTTAAGTATATGATGTAAGCAGTCATGCTGAGTGCAGGGCAACTATACAAAGAAGGGGGTTTTTGTTATTTTTTAATTCCCTTTTCCTTCTTCTTGTCTCCCACTTACAAAGTCGTTCTGTTTCTAAATGTGGGTTGATCCAGTTAGCTGTGGGATATTGATTTCTGGCAACTAAATACAGTGTTTGTGTTGAATGAAAATGGATTTTAATAGACCCATGGGGCTAAAAAAGGAGTGAATAAATGAATTTTGTGATGACAGGATCAGAAATCAGATTAATTTGTGCTCTTCGGAAGAGCAGAGATGGTCAGGTGTGGTGGCGTAACTGGTTTAATAGCTGGTGCACATGTGAAGGTGGTAAAGCGGAAGAATGACTTCATATGGAAATGGGTCTTGCTTCCCTAGTGTTGGAGGCTCGTAGGCTCTCACTGATTTATTCAATGCTGTAGACTTGCCAGCTTGAGCTCGCAAATCATTCCACTAATGAAATTTAATCTTCCAGTGTGTGACTTCTAATTGGCAGGTTTATAGCCTGCCTGGAATCAGTACTGAGCACAGGAGCCAGATGTTGCTGAGGCAGGTGTTGGGAAACATTCTTTAAATTAAATCTCAGTTGTTGCCTCTAGTCCAGTTTTCACTGAACTGAGGCATGCTTAAGGGGGTTTTTTGACACTGCAAATGTAAGTCCTATCACTTCCACCTCTCTGGAAGTTTTAACTTTTGATGTGAAATCTTCAGGTGATTAATTGGAGATTTTTGTTTTATTTCTTACGACTTTTAACAAGACACGTCTTAGTGTCAGCTAACTCCAGAGTAAGTGAGTGCAGGGCAGTAACCCACCCAGCATCCTGTCAGTCAGTGGTGCCAAGGGCATCAGGCCAGACTTTACGCAAAAAGCTGGTTAAGATAATTTACACAAAGCACAGAAGCTCCAGGAATGCTTGATGTTGTCATCCTAAACACTCAAGCCTGGTGTCAGAAATGTTGCAGAAAGGTGCCAGCATGTGCAGGGCTGGTGTCCTCTGCCCCTGGGCTGCCGAAGGCTCTGTCCGTTGCACATCACACATGGATTGATGGCACCGTGTCACTATCTCAGATACCTGGAACCCACATCACCCACATCTTCATTTCAGCTCCCGTTTCCGTGGCTGGTCAACATGACCAAAGTGGGTGCTTTTGCAGTGAAGGTCTGTATTGATTGAAAATGTCAAGGTTTTCATTTGCCTCTAAGTTAAAAACTGGAAAATTTAGTGTATTTTTTATCTTTTTTTTTTCCCCCTCCCTTTAGGGTGTATAAATTGAGTTACCATAGCTAGCACTGTCCTGATATAAATTAACATAATGGCCATTATTATTATTACTACTGTAACATTATGTGTAGCACTTTTCATCATTAGATTTCAAAGCTTTTTATAAAGAAGAGGTCGATATTTTCATCACGAGCTTGTAGGTCACACCGCTAGCCATAATAGAACTGGTAATAACATCTAGGCAACAGCCTCCTGATGCAGACAATATAGCTGCAGTCTTAATGGATGGGATTGTGCATGGACTTTGTGATGGTGCCAAGTGAAAAGAGAGGTCAAAGAAACTTTAAATAGAAGAAACATGACATACAGGCTAGAAGTAATATTCACGTATGAATTTAGTACTCAGAGCTAGAAACAGTTCTGGGCAAACAGAAGCTCTTGGGTTCCCCAGCCGTCTCTGAGCAAACGCGCTGAGAACAGAGGCTCTGTGCAAAAGATGGGGGGTATGTGTGGCAGGGATCTTGCATGAAATTGAGCCTTGAATTATAGGCTTCTCTCTTCCTTTAAGAACAGAAGGCAGAATGGAGAAAGCATGTGAATAAACAACTTCCATGTGTGAGGAAATATTTTAGAAAGCCAAAGCCTAAAAGATGGGATCCAGTAAATAAATATTTTAAAAATAGGGCCCTCTTGCTGAGGGAGAACAAAAGTCTTGTAGCTGTGTGAATGAGATATGGTAAAAGCTATTGAAAAGACCACAAGACTCTCAAGGTAGTTTGAGAAGCTTGGTTTCTTTTAAGGTTCCAGCAGGATGCACAGCTGTGAGGAAGGACAGGTAAAACGTAACAGAGGATGCAGGATGTCTTGTATTTTGCATGAAGACTTAATCTGTGTGGGTGCATGCACTGAAATTGCTCTAGTCAGAGGCAAATTCTCTCAGTATCCAGGTCAGAGCCACCAACTTCCCAGGCAGAGTGAGCTCAGGTCCTTAAAGGTCCTTAGAATTACACGTGTCTCATCAGTTAGTGGCCTAGTGATCAAAATCCTGTCCAGGGATTCTGATTTATGGCTCAGCATGGAAGCTGAGCAGTGCTGACAGGCAGGGCTGGGCAAAGTTGTCCCTGAATCCGTAATTAGGGAAAAAAGTGTTACAATCTAGTGGTTCTCCAGATGGTTCATAAAATATAGAGGAAAATGATGACTAATGTAGCCCTCAGCTCCCAGGAAATCACAGTCCACTTGAGTTTACTCTCATGGCTGCTTATGAGAAGTGCTTCTGAGAGGCAACATTACCTCGATGGTAATAGCTTGCTTTTGTTGAGAAAATGCTAAACTGCAACAACAGGCCTCGAACTCCTGAGTATTTTGTACACACAACGCTTGTAAGGAATGTCTGAATCATTACATTTGACTTAGGGTATTTAATTGCATCTTAGGTTTTGTAGGGAGCTTGATAGAGTGTACTATATTATTATAATACAGCATGGCTATTCCACTTCAATATATCTTATGTTACATTCATATATTACTCACAATTTAATCACCTGTTTTGCTACTAACCATTTAGTCCAAGCATCAAGGTAACTTAAGAGAAACAGACTGTTCTGTTCTTCATAGCTCTCTACGTGGTGCCAACAAATTCCTCTTGACTTTAATAAATAAAATCTGATGTTACAGTGGAACAAAAAAGCCAACAACAAAAAGAAGTATCTTAAAATGAAAAATGTCCAAGCCCAAACCTAAAACACTTCAGTCCAGATTCTGTTGTTTGTTAGAGTGACTGTGAAACGCAGCAGACCCTTGGGATGTCTTCATCATGGCTTAAAATAGGCAACAATACAGACATAAAAGGATGCTCAAGGAAATCCCCAATGCTTAAGGAAAAGAAATCCATACAACTTGTACATCCAGGATACAGAATATCCTGTGTATATATAGGATGCGCAAGAAAGGTGACATAGAGCTTAACTGTTCTGTGCTGCCTCTTCTCAATCATAAAATCTTAAGGAGTGCTGCTTTCTGGTTGTCACAGGAAACTGACGGGCCTGAAATCCTTGCTCCATAGAGCAACAGCCGATGTACTGCCAACACTGTGCACTGTACAACACTGTACTCCCAATACTCCCTCTCTTGCCCTGGGTGCTCTGGCATTAAGCTGGGAGCGAGACCAGGGAAGGTCCTGTTCAAGTGTGTATCTTTATTGCCCCGTATACAAGGAAGCTATTGGTACCTTTCCCAAACAGTGAGCATTTCCATTCTAAATATACATAATATATTGGAGATAGTCACCATTTTCACTTAAACAGAAGAGTGAAGAGTTGCTCTGTGTGACCGTAACTTTGCACAGCCCTTGTTTCTTAGAAAGATTGGGAGATTTGCATTGAGTGATGCAGAAACTTGGATACTAGCTCTGAATACTGTACTGCATGATCTGAAATAGCAGCAGAGATGAACATACCACTGTACTAGACAAGTATTTTATTCCATTGAACTTCTGCCTTCACTGAATTTGTAGTTCACTGCTTATATTTCTGACAAGGAAGCGTGGATGTAAGCAGCCTACTTTTGGTAAGTGTTTTTGTGTGTTAACCTTTTGTCTTTAACTATTCCTATTTTTAAGTATTTTTTAATAAAGTAATTCACGTCTTTTAAAGACTTGTTCAAGTGAGTCAGCTCAAACACTTTATAGCTGTTCCCAAATTATCTTGCAGTTCTAATTGTTTGCTTCTGAGAAATGAAAATGAAGGCAGTGAGTGAATTGTTTAAATTTGTAGGAAGTGGGGAATACAAATATAGAAGGTCTGAACATGGTGTTAATAATTTATTTTGGATTCGGTGGTACCTCTATACATTTTAATTAATTCATCTTTTCCCTTTTTAGTGTGCTGGTATGAGCAAGTCAAAGGACAAATGTGCATCTAATGACCCTACAACACTTAGCAAAAAAATGGGATTCATCCTGCATCCCAAGATGCTAGAAAGACTATAAATAATTTTGGAAAAATAATGCTAAAACAAAGATTTTTTTTTTTTTTTTTATCCACTTCAAAACATGATCAATCTTTTAAAGTAGCCGTATAGAAAACTTTCCCATGCCTTACAAAAGGAAAGCTCAGGAAGGTGCAGACTTTGATTTTTGTCTTGGGCAGACAGACTTTTGCTGGTTGCTGTTCTTGGAGACTTAAGAACTGCTTTTTCCGTTTTGGGGTTTGCTTTAACATTTGTCTCTCTGGGACATCTGCAGTGGGGTATCTGAGTAACATGGAAGACAGCCCTATTTAATGGTGCAAAGTAAAGTTTACCGGTTTGAATTTATATGTAATATTCTTCTGTTGTTTCACTAGCGATTACAGACTGCTTACTCTTATATTTGCTGATGTATCCCAGTATGTATGAAGGAAAAACAGGCAGACAAAAAGTCTCCTGTTGGCTTATTAAAAGAATGCCCTGGTGATACTAAGTGAGGAAAACCTGCTATATATAATGTTGCTTTTTCCCATTTAGTCCACTGTAAATCTTATTTGTAATTAACCAATGTAAGGTTTAAAATAACTTTTACATTATGTTATAATACCTTGGTCTTACTGTATTTTAAGTAGACTATGAAATTAAAAAATCTAGACAGACTGGGGCCTCCCAGCTGTACAGGATGCTTTTTAATAGCTTAGTGGTATCAAAGCATCTCTGTTTTTGCCTTTGTCAGTGGAAGCTTTCTATGCCATCTCAAAGTTAAAAAAAAAAAAAAATCCATTTCTTTTCAAAGATGTAGGTTAGGAGGTGGAGTGAACTCTGAGGATATGCAGAAATGTAATGCAGCAAAGTATGCAGAAATGATTACTCAGAAAATAAAACAGATGAAGATGATGGTTTTTTTTCCCTCCCCCAGCAGAATATATTTCTGCCATTTTCCATGGTGGATATTCATGGATATTGTTGGATTCAGAAGCTTCAGCAGCTTCTTTCTGACAACCCATAGAAACAACTCAAAAAATGATGATTTTCATCAATTGGCTCCACGTCTCCTTTATCAGTGTATTGCAGTTGACTTCAATCCTATAGCCCTAGTTTATATATTCAACATAGAACACAATCTTGTTTCATATTACTTGTTTTCTTTGCTTTACAGTAGAAGACTATTTTAACATGATTTTTGAAAATAATTCCTTCTTTCTTAGAGTTTTTTTGTTGCTTTTGTTTAGATTTTTGCCTTTCAAGTTTCTGTTTTTTAATTTTGACCCATATTTGCAAAGAGAAAGGTTATTTTTGTCTGTTTACCTAAGGAAATGAAAAATATGTGATCAGATGGTTTCTGTATCTTTCCTCCTTAATAATTCGGGCCTGGTAGTCAATTTCAACCAAATTTTACAAATGAGGATGTGAAATTCTGAAAAAAATCAGTGGAAATAGCTTTCTGGATTGGTTGGTTTCTTGCTTGGTTAAGGAAAAGCTTTGAAGTCATCTCATATTATTAGCCATTAGCAGAATCCACATGGATTTTTGTGGATCTAAATGAAGACCTCAGTCCACTGGAAAACAAGTTTTGCTTATCCTGCTGCCCAGAACAAAAACTGAAATAAATTTCAGAATGCTTATTTTTCTTCTGTCATTGATTTGATTTTGAGCTTCAGGTAAAACCCCAGTGTTGCAACCATCAAAGACCAAAGAGAAATGCTGATTGCTATTGTGGATGCATTGAAAACAGGTGCTGCAAATGATCCCACAGGAGAGGGGCAGTGTACAGAAGCCATACTCAGATCCATATGTGTATACATGAGTCTTGGCATGCCAGTGGCATTCCTTATAATTACTATAAATAGTTTCCATGGGCTCAACTTCATGAACCCTCTGACTGATAAATTTTTCAGCAAAAATGGAGTGGGAAGGAAAGTGCAAGAAGTGGAGGATGTGACCGAAAGTCCCTCATGTGGAAAAAGGTGAAATACAGAGATCTGAAATGGAGGCTGTTCAGAGAGGTGGGCTCGGCGGAGTTAGGATTAACAGAGAACGCCGCAGATATTAAATGTGGTCACAAAATAATGGCCTGTCACTGGCGTATCCATGCAGGTACATCCATAGGTAATTAATGTCAAAGCTAGGCAGAGATGTTTGTGTTGGAAGGAAATATTGATCCTGTGGTACCGTACCAGCATCCAGTGCCTTTATTTCCCTTCTGTCAATTGATTGAGGCTCAAGCAAATATTTTATCTGATGGATGTAGATGCAATAGAGTGATATTTGTTAGCTATAACATTATTGATTGTTTCAATTGGTTAAGACCAGCTCTATATTATAGCCAACCATGGACTGCCATCTACAAAATGTACGATATTTTTTATGAGAAACCTGAAGTAATAATCATAGCTAAAGGAAAATGTATCTGAACGCTTGATGGCAGAAAATGCTTGGGCTTCTGGAACATGCTCCTTTTTCCTTCTCTTTCTGTAAAGGGAAATGTGCGAGGATGGATTTCACCCTGGCTTTCTGTGCAGTCCAAGGAAAAGTGTGCATTCCTGTAGGAAAACCACAGAGTCCAAATTCACTTGCATCCATAGAAAGTTATTTATAGTTGGACTTGATGATGTTGAAGGTCTTTTCCAACCATAATGATTCTATGATTACTGATATGGGGACATAGGAATGCAACATCCTTATAAATCTGAACTGCCAGCATGACTGATGGCAGCTCTTGGACTGGAAGAACTGATGTGATCGGCACGCTCCTTTGATGGTAAAGTACCTGTTGAGCCCTATTTAGGTTTCAAAGATCTCCCTTTCTGACAAAGAACCCTTCTGAAGCAGCTTTGAAATTTAAAAAGGGTTTGTGCCACAGGTCTTCCCATGTGAGAAGTATGTATTCTGGAATATGACATCTAGAGAGAAAATCTCCCACCTAGCTGTATGCTATGGAAGCAGTGATCCTGAGCTCACTGCTGCACAGCCTTTTTTTAATTATTATTATTTTTTATTTTAATAGAAAGCATACTTTTGAAAGCTTTTAGACTGAGTCAACTTGTGGTAAGCAAGGTCTTCACAGCTCAAGCTTATGGCTATATATTGACAAGTTACCCTCATCAGGTTTTGCATTTTTGCCTTCCTCTCAGACACGATCAAGGTCAGTTGTATAGAACAATCAGAGACTTCTGGCATCCTTTCTTCCTTCATTGTGTGCTCATGATATGTTTTGGGCACACTATATCACACTGTAATTCATTTTCGGAAGGAATTCTGTCCCTTGTCTTATAAATAAATAAATGAGAATGAGTAGTCATAAGTTGCCAGTAATTGCAAATAATTCAAAATCTGTTTTGGTTGCTGTAGAAAAGACAAAAAGAAAAAAGAAAAAAAAAAGTGAAGAGCTTTGAAAAAGGGAAAACTAGACAATTTTCATTTTTAGATAATAGACTAGAAAAAAAGTCCAGGAAATTAAAAAGCAAATTTAAGTAATTCATCCCTCTCAAGCAGCATTTGAACCAATTCGACTCAGATCATAACCTTAGGCATTCTCAAAGTTACTCTTAAAGCTCATTTTCTATGTAAAATACCATTTATTTTAGTTTCAGTTTGAACGTTTTTTCTGTATGTAATTTCATTCTTTCTCTGAAGGCCCCACTATGGAACTTCCCTTGCATCAACTTCAGTGAAGTTTATTTGAGCATGAGTAAGTGAATCAAAATCAAAAGCTTTTTATCATTTGACTTGTTTTGTCATAATTAGTCCTGTAGTTTAAGAAAGACCCTCATAAGTTCAGACCCTTTAAAATATTTGACCGTTATATTTGTGCAAGAATTCTTTATCTTCTTTAGACTTAATAAGAAACTGAATCAGAACTGCAAATGCAGAGGGAAAAATGAACGTAAAGCAGTATTAATGCCTTTCTTCAAACACTGCTGCCAAAAGACTCTTTGACGCTTTTTTGTTCACAAATATACAAACATGAACAAAGTTTTTATGTGAGTAATCTTTTTAGCTTCTGATAGTAGCTCGTTGAATTAATTAGAAGCTTCTTCTAGAAACATCTGTAGCATATACTGTGTCCTGAGATTTTAGTACAAATAGGACCAGAGAAAATATTTCTCACCCGTTGTATCTCATTGTTTTATCATTCAAAACGGCTTGTCTTCATCTTTCAAGTCCCCAGCAAATTTCCACCCATGTCACATGGTGACATGGTCACATGGTCACATGGTCACATGGATTGACTCATAAGAATGGCTTATATCCAGCAAAAGCACAAATCATTACTTTCTGAAGTGGAGGAAGAAAGTTAAAAACAAACAAGACCCACCACATCCCCTCAACTGCTCCACCTCCTTGACCCCATGAAATCCAGACTGCAAAAATCTGCGTTCTGGATGGTTTGGCAGGGAGGGTCTTCCATAACTTGTGTTTAAGAGTAGAGACTAAGGCCCAGTTCTCTCTCTGTCTCTATTGCATACAACCTGCAAAATACCTGGAATTTAACAAAAAACACCCCTCACATTTACTAAAGAGCCACTGATGGCAAAATAGATCAATTCTGCTATCGTTAAGGAATATGGATTATTACTCCATTCTGCATCCATTTCTTCTCATTGTATGTAAGATGTCATGATGTAGCGAGTTGTTCCTGCTCCAGGGGTCTTTTTAGTGTGTTTTAAATTGTGCAGTGCTGTGTGTCCTTTTGGTGGAAGGACCTTTTACACACTTGCCCGTGAAGTCCTTTGAGAGCTTAAAGACTTTTCTAGGTTTCCTGATGAGATCAATAAAATTAGGTAAAATGCACTGGTAAATATTTAGTACTTGAACCATACTTGAGCATATACATCTTAAAATAGAAAAGCTCAAGTAGAAGCACAGGCAGATCCCCAGCTCTCTCTGAAGGGACTATAGATCCTCTCAGTAAATTCTAGGAAAAGCTTATTCCAGGAAATCAGCACCTCTTGAGCTTTCTGTTTAGTTTTGTAATATGGCTCACAGCTAAGATGCTTCTCCAGGGATGTTAGTTTTAGGAAAGCAAAGTTTATTTTAGGAAGTATTGTCCTTTATTAGACCAAGTAATAAAACAGCAAGGAACAAAAGTTATGTATATGTAAAAGTTCATATATATATATATATTATATTTATAAATATATATAAAATAATAGTATCAGGCAAGCTTTTGGCAAAAGCTTAGCACTTTTTTTGATAGTATTACAGAAAAGATGCTTTCAAGTGCATAAGCATTTCCCCAAGTCTGAAAGCTTGTCCCTATTATTTTAAATGCATTAATTGGTCTAATAGTATTGTCACCCTACACAAAATTACTCTGCTTGCACATTGGATCTCCATAAATACTGTTCGTGCAGTGGGCAAGATACCGCTATAGGAAGTCAATAACGAGAGACCCACACACAAAATATATTTTGTTCCATAATGGTGAAGCTTGAGTCACTAAGGCCTGACTCATTATTATCAGCAAAGTGTACCCATTTGCAAGCTCGCTAATAGAACATTTCTACCATGACTCATGCAAAATAAGGATTGGGACCATTCAAAATCAAAAATGACCTAGAAGTTATTTCAAAAGATCCCTTGTGATGTGATATAAGTAGTTTGTTTTGTTTTGTTTTGTTTTTTGTCACACCTATCATAGTCAAAATACTTCTCTGGGGATGTGGTGTGCATACATTTAATCATGTATGCATGTATTGGCCTGTTCCACTTAGTTCAGCATCTAGTTCAGGGTGAACCTGAATACCTGGTCACTGTTTGTTCCAGAAACAGTAGATTGAGCTGGTGGATTTGGTGTTCTATGTGGTTTTTTGTTTGTTTGTTTAAAAGGGAGGGAGGGAGGGAGGGAGGGAGGGAGGAAGGAAGGAAGGAAGAAAGGAAGGAAGGAAGGAAGGAAGGACGAGTTTCCTGGTTTCCTGTTTGTGGTTTTATAACACTGTTTTTTCATAGTAGTTTTCAAACGCAGCTTTCAAAGCCTGTTACTGTTGTGTTCGTCCTCCTCCTCCTGAATCTACTATAGATAGCATAACTTGGCAGGCTGAAAAGAAGGTGTCATTTCTGTTTCTCTTGGATTAGGCTGACAGGAGTTTTAGGGCAACTGGTGGCTTATAAAGACCCTCAGCAGGAGCACTGTTTAAGGAAACAAACAGGTCTTTAGCAGTGAACACCTCATAAATGCAGTATGATAAGAGAATCTTGTGTCTGGTGTATGTGCCTTTAGATACAGCAGCTTCCCGTGCTATGAAATGCCCATCTGGGGTTCCTGTTTCCTGCCTGTTCGGAGGTATGCTTTCAAAAATAACACACTGACTTTCCAAATCTGGTAGTTAATATGAGAGATCAATGTTCAGACTTGCATGAGTGATTTGTCAGAGAAGTGATATCTTTATTAAGAAAATCTAAATAATCTATTCAGTAATACCGAATAATCATAATAACAATGAAAGTGCCATGTCTCATTTCTAAAGCCTACTGTTTTTTTTTTTCTCTCAGTGAGAATCTAAGATGACCCATACCTTGCTGGAGCTATGGAGAGCCTTTTTGCAAGGATAGTTGAGCCTTCCTACGCCAGTCACAGTTGAATTGATTTATGGATGCCCAGGGTGGAGTTATTTCTAACATATTAGTAGATTTATCATTAGAAGAGGTGCATAGCATTTCAAGTTGTGTCTCACAGTACAGCACCTAAACAGTCACTGGCAGAGGAAGAAAGGGAGTATTATCCTTATGGTATGATTGAAGAAATGAAGACTCTGGGAAACCAAGACTTTCTGGAATTATTCTGGAGTTTTAAGATAGCGCTAGGGAGGCTTGCTCTCCTGAGTCCCTACCGATACGTCCTGCTTCAGAGTTGATGAGCAAAACGTACAGAAGAGGGTGCTATTTTTGTCTCTCTCTACAGCAGTTGCATTTCAGACCCCGTGCAGGCTTTGCTGGAATAGGCATTAGCCTGTTGCAGTGTTGACCTGGAATTGCAGCCGCTTCAGCTGAGAGCACAGCAGAGATTGCCAGTACATGAAGATTTCATGTTACTAGAAAACGATGAAGATGACAGTGCAAGGAAAATAAATGAAATGGCTGCAGAGAGGGGGAAAAAGTAACAATGCAATATTTCAAATTGTTATGAAGCTGTTGGAAAGGGTGTCTTTGTATGAGTAAGGGGTGTAATTTTCTCATTTTTATGCATCTATGAATGCAATTCTCATTCATTAAGAAAATCGTATCATAATGATTGTAGAAATATTTTGAGTAGTGGCTTATCTCCCTAATGTTTGCTCTGACCAGTGATACAATATCATCATCGGTGCATTTTGCATTTCCAGTAAAGAAAGGATGGTTTTAAGTGACAAAGACTTCTGGTGTTCTGCAGAGCTTCTGTAACTGGATAGGTAGAATTTCTCTTTCCTCTTTACCTGGGTAGTCATAGATTTTCTTACAGTATGCTCAGTAAAACAACATTAGACAAATTAATTATAAATAATAATTAAATTGTTAAAGAAATTATTAAATTATGCATTGTATAATAGCACTGCTCTGTAAGTGATAATAAGTAGGATTACTGTTGGTTTTCTGTTTTTTTTTTTTTTCCCCACATTGATGGCAACTCTGTATGCAAGATCTTTCTTCTCTCCTTTTCAGAACTGCTGTGTCTCAGACTGTAGCAGAAATCCTTTTTATTATTCAGTCTTTCACTTGATTCTACACAGTTTCATACTCTTTTGATTGCTTGTTTCTCCGAGTCCTTTCTGCATAGACCCTCTAGTCTTCCTTTAGGGATACCATTAGCAATGCCAGCAGGCTTGGACTCTGGCAAATTTTACAGAGGTGCTTCTACATTTTATGCTGGTATTCTTAATGAAAATACGCCTTCAAAGAGGCCAGGACTGATTTTTTTTTCTTTCTTTTTTCTTTTTCTTTTTTTTTAAATGAAATTCCAGTAGTATGACTTAGTTTAATAACTGCCCTTTCCCTTTTGTTGCTTCCATATCCCATTTTTGGCCAGCATCTCATCCGCCTCACCAGTTCTTGGGCTAGACCTCATTTTCTCAGATGAACTAATGATTTTCTGTCTGGCACAGAGTGTTATATCAAAAGATTTTACAGAACAAGTCAGATGCAGGAGAACGAATCTGTCTGCGCTGCAGATAGATGAAGTCCACCGCATTCCGCTCATGAGAAACAATAGTTATTTTGTCAGAGGCGATTAGATTAGTCAGACGACTCATGGTAACCCATGCAATGCCTGTCCCAGTGTCTCTTTGCATCAATATTTTCCTACTTATTTTGCTGCAAAATTGCTCCCAAGCCTTCTCTGCAGTTGAGAATAGCCCTGGTAACAACCAGTTTCACCTTTCCCCATCCTTTTTTACTTAGAAGCGTCGTAGTCTCAAACCATCCCCGCAGGAGGCATTTACTAAAGGTCTGTGCTCACTTGCCACGCTGTGTGTAGGACAGGGAGAAGGAATCCAGGAGACGGAGGTTGCCCATTCCCTCCAAATTAAGTGCAGTGGGCTTTGGGTGTTGAGAGTTTTACATACTTTTTTTTTTTGCTTTGGCTAAAGCTGTTTCCATAACCTCGTTTTGGAGGCGCAGGAGGGACACGGGGCCCAGGGAGAGGTGGGGAGCCCCTCGTGTGCCCACGCCACGGAGCCGTGTGGCTTGGCGGCACGTTGGGCTACGGCCTGCTGGCTCCCCCCGTTTCAGTCTCCAAGAGTTTCTACCGCTTTTTGCAAGCTGAATTGGGGAGGGGATGGCATTTGTATCTCTCGTAGAACCCAGGCGGCACGGGCTTCTTCTGCCTTAGAGATTTTGAAACCATTTCTACAACACGAATTTCTAATCTGCTCTGTGAGGGATGGAGAATATTTAACCATTTCTTCAAGGAAGCGTTTAAAATCTCGATTGTTTCTAAGTTGCCCTGTTTTGAACTACTGTTACTCAGACTTGTCACAGCTGATTGGCAATCACTCTCCCTCTTCAGACAGGTCATTTTAAAATTTTTAAATGGATGCAAATAACCTACACATAAACATGTTGCAAATTATCATGTTCAGTCAAGGGTGAGTTGACGAGTGTTTTCTAAGGCCATGTTGATTTTTTAGAATTAATTATTATATTAATTATTGTAGAAATTGTGCTACGAGCTTTAGAAAACAAAACAGAACAAAAAAAACAAGAGCAAACCTGGCATGTTGGTGTTCTTATGCACTGTCTCTTGAGACATGACAGTCTCAAGGGAAGTGGAATAACATTGGGTAAAAAAGAACAGTCAGGTGATAATCCTAAATTTTCAGAACTAATTTCAAATGCAGAGGCAAATAGGAGTTTTGTCTGAAATGACTTGCATTTTTGCTGTCTGAAATTGCTAAGTGTCTGTCCTGTAGTTGGAGAGAATTTCTAAGCAGCTTAGCTTAGCTCCCCTGTCAGATGCAGCCATAGACAACAGATGAATTTCAGCTGAAGGCTTTTGCTTGTATTTCTTTTGGGCTCTGAAGAATTATTGTTTTCATCTTTGTATGTCACTGTTCTGTGATCCTCATGAATACCGTTGTTCTCTGAAGTGAGTGATAATATGCTTGGGAAAATAAGACCCTCAAGGAAAAATTAAGACAATTACTCATGGTCAGGGTGGAATAAAGTGATAAAAAAGATATAACTGTCTTTAGAAACCTAAAGGCATGTTGTAAAAAATGTTTTAAACCGTTCTTTTAGTCAACAAGGACAAAACAAATAATGGATTTACAATACAAAAGAGAAAACATATATCCAGTAACAATGTCAATAACAAAGTTTCAGACTAGATAAGCAATGGAACGAGCTACAAGGGAATACCATGCAGTTGCTAACACCAGAGATGTTTTACTTCAGACCAAATTCCTCCTTCTTAAACTGATTCTGCTAGTTCACAAGGATGTGACCTCAGCAAATCTTAATGCATTTTCTGGGCTTCTGATCTCTCCCAGTCTCCAGCATCTTTACTTCACTTATTCTCAAGGGCTTATATGACTACCACCACAATAAGGAGATAAACCTGCACTCCATTTGGCCAGGAACTCTGTGATTCTCTACATTTCTTTATAATCTGAAATGATATGTGGTTATAATGAATTATGTTTATTAATATTCATTGCAAATGCTGCAGAATATAAAGCAGGAATTAATTTGAAGAAGTTTGCTCTCACAAAATTCTTTCTATTTCCCAGACTAATATACAGTGTTTTAACTTTTTTTTTTTAAGGTAGTATAACTGAAATGCTGGCTTAATGTTTCAGCCTATAAAGAAGAGCAATAAAAGGAAGTAGGGCAATATTGCAGCCTAATTAAACATTTCTGAAACGTAATTTTTGATGACAGTAGTTTTACCTATCCTAAACCATGCTTTGGCATCTGTAGTACCAAACAGCTTGGTCTGCAGGGTGAGTGAAGTGCAAAACTCTGTTCGAGTAGCCTGGGAACTGAATGTGCTGGTTGGAAATGAGTTGTTTAAATACCTTCTGGGGTTGTTAAGAGCACAGTCTAATCAGCTTGATTCTCTTACTGCCTTTCAAGAGGTTAAGCTTGACTGTTAACTAATGTTCGAGTGATTGATTAATGTTTACACAGGCCTTTGAAGATGCTTGGCACTTGTGCACTGCGTTATGGTGATGATCTTACAAGTGCTGAGGTTTTAGTGTTTACTGGGCAGCTTGCACCCCACTTCATCATGGTTTTCCTTCTCTGTGGATAGTAATTACTCAGGCTGGTGTATGTTAAAAGAGTGGTCTTCAGCAGTTTTATTTTTGTTCTGTCAGTCTCTTTTGAGGGACTATGGTCTAGATAGCTGAAAGCATTATTTACAGATTAAGACAAATTATAAGAAAAAAGAAAAAAAAAAAAAGACCGTTTAGGCAGTTGTGGATGGATAACTATGATGCAGTTCTCGCAGAGAATTAATGAATTCCAGCTTAGCAAGACTCCGCCTGGTAGCCACGGGGTGCCCAGGGCTAGCGTTTCCCTCCAACTCGCTAGTCGTCGGTTGCCGCGGCCTCGCTGCGCGTTACTGGCTGCCGGGGGCAGCCCACGACTCGAGTGGCAGCTGGGCTGCAGTAGTGCTGGGGTGCTGCCAGTCTGGGGTGGATTGACAGGATTTTGGCTGTGCAAGCACGTATCCAGTGGCCACTTCCTTCTTCCTCACATTTCACTTCCACCCACGGAAGAAAGCTGTTAGTCAATGTATACTTGTGTGCGTATGTGTGGAGATATACGTATTTTAAGGGGATTATGTAGTTCACAGGGATGCAAAGGGGAAGGAGGAGGGGTGATACTGCTAAGGGAAGTTCTTCTAAATGGTGCTATGGTAGTCACGGTGCCACACACGTTTTTCAGAGGAATGGAGCAGAGTTAGTGGAGCGGATCTCCTCGTTCTCGAGCCGGTAGTAGTGCTTCAGCACAGGGCAGCAGGTACGACGTGAGTGATGGGCTGCTGTTACTCTAGGATATTTGGTACAGTGAATTCATCACAAGCGGTCATGTTTTGTACTGCCACTGATGTCATCTTTCTGTTACCTTGTTTGGAATTTTGGCTTTATCCAGGATTGATGCAAAACAGGTGGTTTCAGAGGAATCAAGGAGTTTTGGTCCTGCTGCTTCTTCCATAATGCCAAGGCAGCTTTTATCCACAAACGTAGGTATTTGGAAAACCTAGTCAGCGCTAGGCTAGGTTAGCTGACTTACCCATTACTCAGCTACTCATAGGTAGCATCTCAGTTCTCCTCCTCCAGCCAGGATTTAATGAGTAATTCAGCTGAAATAAACTGTTTGTTTGTTTGTTTGTTTTAAACAAACCGTTTAAAACAAACCGTTTGTCCGGGAAGAACTATTCTCTTCTGTCCTGCCTGTCTCCTTGTTTGTTGCCTTCTCCATCTGCTCATGTTTTGTGTGTGTGTGTGTGTGTGTGTGTGTCTATGTTTTGTGGTTCTCCTGCTATTGCTCACTTGTAAATTCAAGTACAAAAAGAAGTGTGAGTTTTACACTAGTTGTTTTACTCAACAATGACATTTGTTTTTCATGTTTTCGTTTTAAACATTTAATTTTAACCCAGAGATCCCATGTGAGGAAAGGAAGAATTGGAGATACTTAGAAAACAAAAAGGGACCAAAAATAAAAATCTACAGACTTTCCAGAATACTATTTGCAGTGTTTTTCTGCTGTTTTTTACAAACTCCTCTAAGTCCTGCTTACAGATGGAGCCCTAGCCAGTGTAAAACCAGAATTAATTTTCAGTGACAGCTCCTCTCTTGTGAATCGAAACAGCACGGTCTCTATTTCAAATGGTAACCAGAGTATCTTCTTGATGAAGTAGCTCACAGAAGGTCTTTGGAAAGGCATGAGTTACAACCTGTGGTGCAGCCTAAGTAACTTCCCAATAAAGCAAATGGGTAATTAGCGGTAACAGTGTACTTTTCAGCAAGGATCCCTTGGGGAGGAGAAGCAATAAGCTGGAGCTCTCTAGAAGAGACAGGCTAAGAAGTGACAAGTGGGCGCTTCTGCTGTGAACCGCAGTCCCTGAGCTTGCTGCTTGGGGAACGCGCAAGGAGGTGTGCAGGCAAAGACAGGACTGATGCCCGTGTCTCCTGCACCCCAGGGACTTTGGGCTTCTGCCCTGATTTTTGTGGGTCTGCGGTGACAGAAGAGTTGATAGGAAATGCCTCCAAATATGGCGTTTAGGGGTAAACATTCCCACTGGGTGTTGTAGGGCTAAAAAGAGTTCTTATGTAGTGCATATGTTGCTCTTTATAAATGATGAGAACATCTACCTCCTCCATTAGTACTGTCATTCTTCCTGATTTTCCTGGTGATTGGGAATAAGGCTATTTTTTTGAGGGCTTAGGAGAGAAGGGACATTACAGGGAGGGGACTAAGGCATCAAGGTTGAACCCATGTGACAAGGTGTTTCCCCTGATGGGTGTGATCTTCTCTGACCTTCTTAGGATGCCACTGGCTTTGTCAGCCAGCCTTCAAGTGGACAGTCCATGGGCTTAGAAATATCAGAAATGCCTCTTCAAATGGTCTGTAAGCTCTCATGTAGCCATCATTACCCTTGCAATGCATCAGGAACCAGATAGAGCAGCAGGATTATTTCTGTAAGAAGGTTTTACACAGTTCATCTTCTTGTTGTGCAAGAATCTGCTTTGTATGTGTATGTCCTTTTTATTCTCTTTGTTTACTCAAAGTGACCATTCATGCTCTGTTAGTATATTTACTGTAATAACTGTTTAACATGGTTTTAATCAAGGATACTGTAAATATGCTAGAATGTAATTGAGGATCTGTGCTCATACATCTATTCCTCTTGTTCACATAAGGACATTCTTTTTGATAGGACAAATACAAGTCCTTGTTTTTGTACCATTTCAACTATTAGCGAGTTTTCTTCTGCAAGTGCGTGACTAATGTGAATGAAGTGCTCCATCACCTCTGCAAATGCTACTCCATTTCACCCACCAGATTTTAAAGTGGCATTTTTTTATTGTTATTGATCCAAGCTTTTTATACAAGGAGTAGCAAGAAGTGAAGAGGGAAGTAAAGTATTTTCCTGTTTGACCGATAGCATGCTATGAGACACCCTAGAGGCAGTTCAGAGTTATTCATACCCAACACCTGTTTCCTCCCAAATAAAAATGGGTTCCTTTTGAAAAGGATGGGGCACCCTCATCAATATGATGCTGATTCTTCATCATCTTATTGTTTGTTGCGTATATATCCATTTAGTACCTTCCTGTCTTTGCCCTTTGTCTTTCTGCTTGCATCTCTGAACCACAACACTCAGTTTTCAGATCCTTTGCAAGTAGGAGAGGTTCAGGGAAGCCTCTGTATTTGCTGGTACTTGCAAAATTAATTATCTTTATATAGACTGCACAGTTGTGTGGGCAACATTGGCTTCACATGTTTCTTTCAATTCACCTGCTGTGGATGTGGCAGGGTGAGTCTGCCTGGATTTCATCCTTCAGTCTCCTCAACTCCATAGTGCAGGTGCCATTTCTGAACTGTTGGATTGGTTGGTAGTGATGAGCACAAGGCTTTACTGGCTTGTGCTGCAGTAGCTAGGAGTCATCTTGCCCAGCTTTTGCTTGGGGAAATGATAATGTGGGATCAAAAAAAAATCCTTTATGTAATGATATTGGGGGGGGTGGAGCTTTTTCTACTCCAGCATTGGTCACCTTCACAGTGGATCTGGATAAGACAGTGAAAGGCTTTTAGCTACGCGTGCTGTACATGTCCTTAGTCCTGCCTGTCTCATTAGTTTTGAGGCTTCATGGAATCCTTGTTTTCCATTGCCTGGTGAAATTTATTTTCGGCTTAGAAAAAGGAAAACTATAGGAAAGGAAAGGGAAGTGGAAAGGAAACTGTAAGAAGCCTTCGATGTGTACTTTCCTTCAAGCTTCTCTCTGCAGCCCTCCTGATCAGAAGTCTTGTTGGTTTCGAGAAATGCTGTTGCCTTGTAGCTTTATGAGGAGTAGGAGTTGGTGGTTTTGCTGCATTTTAGCATTTTTGTATCCTTTCTCTTCCAACTAAATAGGACTAGGTAAGGTGAGCTGTAGGAGGCCTCCTGTACCCAGAATTTCTAGGTAGTTTTGGTACAGTGTACACTGGAAACACTGCATACCTTGTCATAGAGGGGACATTTTTGTCCTACCTTGCCCTTTTCCACATAACTGTGTGCTGCTTTGGCGCTGAAAAAAACAAAGTGACTTTTGGGCTTCTTGCTAGCCCTATGCTAGTTTTCCTCCAGAATATAGTGTGTTTGTTTTGGTTTTCACCCTCTCTTGGACTGAGGTTATCATAGTAACTAGCTATGCAGGCTCCTCTATTACAAGAAACAAAAATGCGAAGTGAACTTGAAAAAATTGGATTCACTCCTGATATCCTGATATGCCTATGTCTAATGCAGTCGATCAAAAGGGAAGAAGACCAGTGGCTTTTGTTCTAATACTGGTTGAACCTTCTAAACAACGCTGGTCCCTAGGAAAGGAAATTACCACTGGCAGCAACCTTACTACTTTATTACCACATTGCCATTGTCATAGTGACCTTCCTTGCTTTAAACACTTCTTCCCTCTCACATGACTGAAAGGTAGCCAAAGGTTTTCTCTAAAATTATTGCTAGAAGACTGTGGGGGTCACTGGTGTAGATAACTTGGCAATTGCAATATTTCTGCAGCATTAGGCGCACTTTTTCTTGCATATTGTATGTGTTACTGAGAGAATTTTTGATTGAGTACATAAAAATGGTCATGGCAGTAGTTATTTTTATTATGTCTCATCTTCAGGGAAAAGCAGAAATTGCAGTGCTCCTTTTTCCTGAGAGGGCCAGTGAGAATTGTTTGCTCTTTGGTTGTCTTCTGTTATGGGTAAATAATCCCGGAGGAGGCCATGCCAAGTGGAGCTGAGATTTCCAAGGTCCATGTTGCACCATTCATTTGTGGAGGCAGCTGCACTTCAAAAGCAGCAGTGGGTCTTTCAGCCACTCCCCTGCTCTCATCAACTACTATCATTTTCATTCTGTGAAACTGGAAAACAAAGGAGGGAATGAATGACTCAGGCAGTCAGTAATAGAGCAGTTCAGTAATAGAAAATGCAGATTTATGTGAATGTTTGGTCATGAAGATCCCAGACACCTTTCCAGCCCATGCACGTGTTGTCCAGCTCCTCCCTGAGTGGAATTTTGCTAGCCAGCTACCCCAGGCTTTATTTCATGTCTTCTCTCATCTCACCATCTTGCTGATGGAGGCAATTTCAGGATGTTTTTCTTGACGAGTTTCTTAGAACACAGGAACCATTAATAAAACCTCCACTGCAGAGGCTCTCTCTTCCCCACGGGTCTCTTTCTGTCCCTTTAAGGGTAACAGCTTTAAGGCCTGGTGATCGCATTTATATGACTGACTGAATAATTTATTTGATCAATTTAAGCTGTCTGCCAGCTTGTGAAATATTTGAGAGCACACAGCAATGTCATTGCTTTTATATATTATCCAAATTTACTCAACAAAATCCGTTCCACTTGTATTTTGTAGACAGATTGTATGTAGCTGACAACCCCAATGAGACATTTCATTAGTCATTAATAACTTTGGTATGCATTCCCAATGTGATGCGTTTGACCCTTAATTCTAGAGAGGAGTGAGAAACCACTGAAATGTCAGTCTCTGGAGGAAGTAGCTATACAGGTTGCAGAGGAAGTGGACTGTGGAGTTTTGTAAAGCATTAAACGTTTTTCTTCCTGTATTGCATAATTATCAATCAAGAAACACTTCCTAGAAAATTTAAGAAAGCATATACTTCAAGTATTGGCTAAAATATGCCCGTATACCTTTCGCTGGCTCTTCATTATTAGCAGGAGCATGAGCTGTGTGTGAGGTGTGAACATAGCTCTTGCTTTTGATGGATTGCCTGCTCTTTACCTTGTATAATGGCTTCATGGCTAAAACTTTACAAGAATTTGTGGGGTCCTTGTCTTCTTGCATGTAGTAGCAGGCGACAGGTTTAAGTATCTGAGTACTCCTGAAAGTTTTTAGTGTTTAGTTTAAATTTGAACAGTCTTCCAGTAAAAGAATAATGCATGTTTCTCTTTAGGCTGCAGGGTAATATTTTTATTTCTTAAACAGGAATATCAGCTCTTTTTACTCAGTTCTTCTGTAATGCACACAATACAGTCGAGATTTCCCCATGTGAGAAGAAACACTGGGTGCAGCATTTTAGATTCTTTACAAATGTGAAGGCTGATCATCTTCTGATTATACCTTATCTCTTTTTTAAAGAGAATGGATGTCTTTAAGATTCCTGTTTCCTGGACAATGACCATTCAAACTACCCAAGCTGTGTCCTCTTGGCACCGTATTCAAAATAATGGGTTGGGCGTTCCCAGTTGCTAAAGTTCCTTTTCAGACTACTGCTTATTATCTTGCTTGCTTTCAAATCAGTAACATCGTTCTCATTTCCAAAATTCAGGAATTCCCAAAGGTCAGAATGACCACTTCCCACTTTAAAGGCATGTCAGAAATTGAACATCTACTAGTAGCTTGGCATTCAGCAGCCAAGCCAGGAAGAAAGCAGAGTTATTGTAAGATTTAGGGCAATACGTTGTTGAAAGAGGTGTATTATTGTATCTCTGTCTGCTGTTGTAATGTGGGATGGAGGCTTATATCTATGTTACTTCCAAGTATTGCACAAAAATTGTAAGAGGAAAAAAAAATTCAGATTTCCTTCCTTTTATATGATGGAAACTAAATGTAAATAAATACACATTACTCAGTCTTAGTTTTTGAATACGGGGGAGAGATGTGTAGTCAGTCTCCTCCCCCCTGAACTATTTTGAGGTCGAGGTGGAAAGGATGCCTCTCTGCGCTATCATCACATCGTCGGTGCTGCCTTCTGGTGAGCCTTTGACTACTGACACTGGTGGTTTGGACCGCGATGAGGGGATACCAGGTGCTTGGTGTGGAGACACTCCTCATTTCCTCCCATCTGTCTTGTATGCAGAAATGTCTGCTGTCTGCATCCAGTTCACTGCACCAAATTTGAAAATTAAATCTCTGCTGTGCTTCAGGCTGATCAGTTATTGAAATGCCCTGCTGTAATCTGTGCCCTTCCAAGAGAGACTTACGCAAGTATGCAAATACCTTGCACCACTGCTAGAAGAAATTCTAACTTGACATGTTTTTGCTGCTGTTCCTCTTGGGAAAGGCTTTCAGATGTGGGGTAAAATGAAGATACAATTCCTACAGTCTTTCTCAGTTTGTTTGCCTTCTGCTCTTGTTTTCTGCTAATCCGCAGAGGAACAACGTAACTTATCAAATCTGTTTACCATTTGAGCACTCTGAGATGCTCGCATGTCTTTCTCATAATTTTAAAAAATGAGCCGACAGACAAAATTGTTTTGGTAGGCACTCGAAAAATACACACTTCAAGAACCACAAAAACTCCGAAGTAGAATTCATGGGTAGATTTTTTTTTTTTTTTCCAGTACAATTTGTGAGGAGAAATGAACTGAGCTTTGTTTCTCAGTCACAGCTGTAGGTCAGCTAGAAGCTTGACAGACTACTTGAGTCCCAATAGGTGGCACATTGATCTACAACTCCAAGAGTTGTGCCAAGAAGAGAAAATCAGCAAGATCATCACCTTATTTATATAGGCCTGACTTTTCTTCTGAGACTTGCCTTTCAAAGGTGATCTCATTTGTGAAAATTAAGGTTAGACAGTGCCAGGCATAAGGCCAGGAGTCTTGCACCTTTAAAAGATCCTGTGTAAAAGGTCTACGGATTGTTCCAGTGATGGACCTTGGTTTCAGACTACAGCTAATCAAATTGCAAGGAACCAAGGAGGTGAGAAAGAGAGGTTGAGGCTCAGTCTCGCTGTGTTCTGGAAATAGCCAGTAACAGCTTTGTCGCCTTCTTCATCCTCAGCTCCTTCCTGCCGAGAAGGGAAGGACCGTCCTCCCTTAGATGTTCAAGTGCTCTGAGCAGAAGGGAAGTCTGCCCTGAGTTACAGCAGCCACACATGTGATAATACGAATACTGCTAGTGTTCTGCGTTTGTGATGTTTCTATTGAATTGGATTATTTTGCCTAGAATATTACAGACATACAAAAAAGCCACCTTTGAATATGGCTTTTTTTTTCACCACTATCTAGATGCTGAAAGGGAATTTTGAAGAATCTGTTTACTATTTGTTTCTGATTTTTTATTGGGATTCCCTCAAGACATTGATCTTACTTTCCAATAGGATTAACTTTCTCTGTTTACGTCAGTAATAGCGATTTTTACCCTCTTCTCTTTGGACTAGTTTGGGTGTAGTTCCTTTTTTTTTTTTTTTTTTTTTTATGGGGCACCTCTAATTCTGCATGCAGCCAACATAGCAGATACAATTTGGGGCTGATTATCATAAGTAGCATGAGTTAGAATCAATGATCAAGTTTCTGAGAATCCATAGCCTTCCCATTTACTTTGATTTATTAATTTTTATGAGGAGGAGCAGTGATAAGCTCAGGCTCTGTGGAGGATCAGAAAGGCCAGTGTACGTCAAGGTTATTGCCTTGTTTCATGCTGTGATTTATACAGCCCTGGTACTTGCTGCATTCTTCTGCTTGGTGTTATTTTATTTCGTCTCATCATTATAGTATTTCATGACTTAAAGACAAGTGCCCTCTGAGAATCTGCTCTGTTGTATCTCTAAGATTATTACGGGCTGAAGGTCTGCTTATTGGAAGTGCTGAGCCCTTGCAGCTCCAGCTGAATGAATGGAAGCTGAAGGTGCTCTGAAAATCATGCCCCAGGCATTTTATTCTTTCAAAGGAATTGAGTCCTGCCTCGTAAATATAGGTCTTTGCTTTGACTAATTTCCCCTTGGCTGCACATCCTCCAAAGTAAGTGGAGTTTATTTGATTAGAATGAAACCTGGTGCTCCTAAATTAACTCTCATCCCAACTACATAGATGAGGAATTGATTAGATCTTAGTATATTTGATGTTAAAATTAAGCCTCAAATCTACAATTAAGCTTCAGAGTTTTGCTGTATAATTAGAATATTGCATCTTGGGAAAGATGAAGAACCATTTTTATTTGAAGCTTCAAGGTGATTCTAAGTCCAACTCGCTTGCCTATGGCAAAGGTAATTAAACACACCAAAGAGATGGATGTGCTACTAAAGGAGGCACTGGGACCAAGTGGTGGTGGCCAGCTGAGAGTGTGAGCCTAGCTGTGCCGTTCACATGTTCCTGTGGAGACTCTTAATCAAATTTCTCCAAATCCCCCTGAAAGGGGGCAGATATCAGAAATTGGGATAGTCTTGAGGAAAAGGGGTGATGTGTCCTGACACACGATACTTCTGCTGTTCTTTTGGTGGAGGAACCTTATGTGTTTCCTATTTGTTCTGGTGACCATTTGATCCTGAAAGTAAGGGCAGATGTTGCTGTGTGTATATCATTCTGCACCTACTGAAATAGCCCTGAGAGTAATGGCAGAGTTTTAAGGAGCTTTTTTTCTCCTTGGCTAAAGCCCTTTCTGTCTGCACGTTCTCCATAAATGCCAAGGGGTTAGTACTGCGTCAGCCCTACCCTTAGTTTTTGAAAATCCGTTCTTTAGGAGTTTCTTATCCATCTTGTCAAACTGTATGTCCCCTTTTTGAGATCATCATTATAGTATTGTTCCATTCTGACTTCCTTAAAGCCAGTATTTGATTAAAGAGGAAAAGAAAGAAACAAAAGCAAAAAGGGAAAGATGACAAAATCTATTTATTGTTTTGTTTCTAAATATTTTTATAAAAAATATAAATATATATATTCTCATCTATTCATTTCGCTAGATTTCTGTGGTTACTTCTGTGGTGTATATGCCTGCAATATGACAGCATGTTGCCTGTGTCCACAGATCATCCCATTTCAGTGCATACATTGGTCAAATATTATTCTGTGACTGGCTGAGTTTGCTGTTGGGTTTGCTCTCTGGTTCTAGCAGCCAATGCTTTCCATGCTGTTAACCTTGGGGAAAGACGATCTTTTGATGAAGAGGCTTGTGGCTCTGTCTCTCCCCATCCCAGCCTGAACTTGGCACAAACGCAGCGCAAACTGAGAGAATATTCAGGCAAACTTGCTCTTGGTTTTGCTTCTGGCCTGCCTGGAGAGAGGCTCAGTACCGTATTTTACTGCCTTTTAGGCAATATGGTTTAGCACCCTCTGCTATTAGAACTGATGATTTCAGTATTTTCTCTGTTGTGTAGCTGGGTTCTGTTTGTTTTAATTCCTGCCTGTAAATGTTCCACTTCCCTTTTTTTTTTTTTTTTTTTCCTGTTTTTAGCCAGTGAGACCTGCAACGATTTCCACCCCATGTTCTTCACCCATGACAGATCATTTGAGGAATTCTTCTGTATCTGCATTCAACTCTTGAACAAGACATGGAAGGAAATGAGGGCAACTTCAGAGGACTTCAACAAGGCAAGAAAAAGGCTGGGGAGGGACTTACAAGGCAGGATGTTGAAGCAAGGCTGTGCCCTCTGGGTTTACAAGGCTGGGCACAGGGATTACAGATCCCACTAACTGTGGAGTTTCACCTGCTCTGCTTCTCTGCACATCAGAAAAGCAAAATTTGCGGGGGGGCGGGAATAGGAGGCATAAGGGAGGTTCATAGATATTTTTCAGTCATGTTGCACTGCAGACTGTGAAGATAAAAACCTGGCTGGAGGGGAAGTTCTGACTTTTAGTAATAATATGCTGAAGTGCTGCAGCCTCTAAGGTTGTAAATAATGCAAGGAAAATCCTGTGGTGATAATTCTGTGCATCCCTTTCATTCTGTATGAGCACTGAAGTGGTAAAACATTCAAAAGTGGACATGATCCTGATGAAGTGTGGTGCAGTGCAGGCAGCTAAAAGTTCTTAAAAACAAAAATCTCAGAATCACACCCGTTTTGTTAAGGAGATATGTCTGGAATTGTCAGGCAATCTACAGACTGGTAGCAAAGCTATGGAGAACAGGGCTGGCTGGCCGAGTGGGCCTCACACATCCCAGTTTAACTCTCTGGCTTGCCAGGAGACTGGACAATATTGTTTGCGTTTTGCAAAAATGAGAGACTTGAACTTTTCTGGGCAGCTGCCATTCTTTGTTGGCATCCTTTAACTGGAACTTTAGCTTCTACCTGAAACTAGATGTTGGTTATAGAGATACTCATTGAGAGTGAAAAGTGGCAGTGCTACCCTGTGTTAGCATTTGTCACATAGCTCCTGTAAAGATACCTTGCACAGTTATGGTTATGTATGGAATATTACAGGAGAGCTTATGAGAGTGATCATGCCAAACTCCTCATCGGAAATGGCCTGAATGTCCATTTTTTAATTTTTTCCCCCGCAGAGTATGGTTGGGTTTTCATGAAGCAGTGTGGTATAGCCATTGTTAATTTGTTTTTAGCTAAGATAGTTGCAGGAGGGCCTGAGCTCTGGCAAAAGCCAAAGATCTCTGCCTGCTCAAGTCGTTCCTGATTTCTTGACGCTTTCTGTAAAGGGATGGGAAAAATTAAACTCTTTTGACTCTGTCATTTCTAACAGTTCAGCCTTTATATTCTGCTCATCTAAGTCTTGTCTTCTAATTATGAGGAGGTTTTGTGTTCTCATCCACTTCCAAATAACACGTGGTGATGAGGTACATCACTCAGCTGATAACCATCAGCGAGTGAAGGAATCTGTTGTTGTGTAGGCTTGCAAAGCGCTTCTGGATTGTGGAGTGTTATATGTTATATAGTGGTACCCAAGGTTTACCTATATGGTCAGTGGATGACAGCTGCCAGTGCTGGTGGCTTTACCAAAACTAGAAAATACATTTTTAATCTTTACTGGAAAAGGCTTTGGAGATCAGGATACGTTCATATTATTTCTGCATCTTCTCTTTGTGTTACCGGTATCCATTTTTAATTAGTCAGTGTTGAAAACTTGGCAGGCAGAGACCATGTGGACCCAGGGAGCATTCAGCCCACACTTTGAGGAGTGAATAAGAAGAAGAAAGATCTTACAAGCTGCAGTTGTTTGCTTTGTGGGAAAAATTCTCTTTTCTCCTTTCTACTGTTTTTCATTTTCAATAACATGATTGCTATGGTAATATATGAAATATATTCCCTTGGGTGAAAGAATCTTTCTTTTTCTTCCTCCTCCTTCCCCTCCTCCCCAAAAAAATCTAAAAAAAAAAAAAAAAAAAAAAAAGTATATTGGATATACTCTCAGTATGCTGGTAGTAGCTTTTAATAGCTAGAATTTTTCTCAGAAAGCTAATCTACCTGCTGTGAGCTTTATTCATAATAGAAGAACAGGAGCCTTTTTTGTTTAATTTTAAAATTTTGATTAATCACAAGAGATTGCACATGTGAGATGTGGTAGGAGGTCTATGTGCACATACAAAGATTTGCTTCCTCATCTCTTGCATTGGAGAATGATAGATGCTAAAAAAGGTTAGATAATTGGCTATTTCTCCTCAGGTTTCAATGCCTGTTCTCAAGGGCTTTTGATGGCAAAACAACATAGAGCTGCACTGTAGTTCTTTGGTCCATATTGTGGAGATCTCATATCGCTTTCTTCATTTAAAGGCTTTAGTAAAATAATGAAAACAGGACTTTGTTCATAGTTGGAAAAATTGATGATATTTTAGTGTGATATTTCTAATCTAAAGCTTTTTCTTTTAGACTCTCATTCATTAAAACAGACACCTTTTGTCAGGCTCATCTCTTGAGACCACTGTGTGTTAGAAAAAATCCTCAGATCTCTATGGCGATAGCGATACTGTTGGACTTGGAGCCTTTTTTGCAGTCTTTCAGTATACTGGTAGATATCTGAATAAAATAATTCAGTCAGACAGCTAAGCTTATTTTTGCCTTTATAACATTTTAAAACATACATAATTCATGCCTGTAGAGGTTTCTCGAGGAATTAAGTGCAATTAGATAGAGAGACCTGCAAGTGACAACAATTCTATTTGAAACCTTTTTGTTTTTCTTTGAGCCTACTGATGATCAAAGGACACTTTACAAGCTCTGTGCTCCACAGTCATTTGTGAGCAGACAGCATGGTTTACGACTTTGAAAATATAATCTTGTCTCCAAGCTTTACATAATTCTACATGTTTTATCACAGCAGAAGGAAAGGTCATGTATTGATTTCAAGAGTTGGCAGTGGTGATTGCAAAAAAGCTGGACTGAATTTGCTCATGTTCCAGTAGAAACCAGAAACCTTTATCACTAGCCCACCAATTTAAATGGGTGCCTTGGGCAGTCATCCCTAACCTACTCTGCTCTGCCTGTTCAGGGTAACCAGGTCTAGCTGCCTCACAAGCTGCCAAGTACTTCACTTAATACTTAGAAGGTTTTTGGGGGGAGGTTGTTGGGGTTTTACATGACAGCAGGTAGAATTCAAGGTAACTGCCCCACCATAAAGTTCCTCCCATGGTGCTACCTCAATGTCAATTCCCAATGGGAAATTCTGTGTTCATCTCCGTTAGCCACATGTAGGTAAATGAGCCTCGTTTGCCCTAATTAGAATTTGCACTGTGATAGCTATCTCGTGATAGCTGTAATATGCTTGTGATACTGTAAAATACACCTATTATTTGCCGTAAGATGGGACCAGCACAGATGGGAAGGACATTCTGTAAGGGACAAGATTATCCTTTTGCCTCTGTTCTCTAGATATTTCAGACTGGTGCTTCTTATAGCTTTGAAGTTCACATGTTAATGAGAAGAAGGGTGAAAAAAATGGAAAAATGGATTATTTTAATTGTAGAGCCAGCCATAGCTTGTCTTATTAGACCTGCAGAACAATTTGCTAATTCTCTGTGTAGTGAAAAAAAAAAAAAGAAAAAAAGAATTTACTGCTTCCAGTCCCACTGTGTAATAGAGAGTCAAATTACTTGGTTCACCCACCGAGGTTTTGAAGCTACGTGGCCAGAGAATAGGCTCAGTGTATTGGGTTGATAGATACCCCAAAATCACTAGTTGTAACAAAGACACAGCTTGTCTTTTCAACATGGCTAAAGTTAAGAAGAGGACATCAATACTGGAAAAACTTTAAAATGCCTGTGCTATATAGCAGTTGAGATCAAACTATTGTGTTCACCGAAACTGGAGGTTTGAGGAGCGGGAGAGGGGGTTGGCTATTGATGCTATGGATTTTCCTCATTACTGAGAACTCTAGTTAACTAATTTTCCCCCGGCCATATGTTTTAGCTCATCACAGTATAAAATGCCAGCTCCTAAATGTTATTATGAAATTTTATTTTGTACTGCGGTAATGAGATAAGGATTCTTCCCTGATTTCCGCCTTTTGGCAAGGCTGGCCCTCGTTTCACAGCGGCGGACCCGGTACCCGCTGGCAGCGGCGCTTGTGTGTCGGTGCTGCGCCAAGCGGCAGCCTCGCTGCGCTGGTGCGGGAGCGGGGCCGGCCCCGCAGGGCTGCCGCGGGCGTCCCCGACAGCCGCACAACAACCACGCGCACCGCGGGCCGCGCGGTGTGCGCAATCCGTGCGCTGCACAGCGCGCGCTCCGGCGGCAGATGCAAGCAATAAATGCCCTACGTGAGCCCTGTAATTAAACACCAAAGCAAACACCGAGGCGTTTGGTAACCACAAGATGGTTATTGCTCGTGCTCAGACCCTGCGAACGTTTTTCCTTGCTCCGTGACAAGATAACAGAACAGGCAGCCGAGCATGATGTAAAAATGAAAAATATTGTTTCTGCGCGCTGTGATGGTTTGGATGTGCCATGCCAGAGGTTTCTCAGCTTCTGTAGTGTTGTCACGTTTTAGGAAGCGTTAGGATGAATAATTGCTGGAGGCTGGGCTCAAAATATGACTAATTGCTCGAGGGCGGGATTTCGAAGAGAGCGACTGTGTGGACGGCAGGCCGTGGGGAAGCGGGGCGCGCGGGCAGCGCCCGGGGCAGGTAACGTCACGTGGCCGCAGGGACCAAGGCCCGTGGAGGCCGCGCGCGCAGAGCGGGCCACGCTGCTGTCCGGTTCCTCCTTCCCCTTCAGCGACCCCTTGAAAAAGGAAAAAAACATCTTGGAAGGAGCATCCTTGCGGTCAACAAGCAAGTCTGCCTCACTTTTCCTCCAGTGACGAGTATGAGAAGAAGGGATCCCGACTAGCTCTTCGTGGGTGATCTCCAGGGTGCTTGTTATTTTCTTTGGGGCATTTCACCAGTGTGAAGCAGGTGAATTTAACTTTTCTGCAGGAAAACCCTGGAAGACAGTTCCTGTTTGCATTCTACCCGTGGGAAACGCTGAGCGGGAGGATTGCAGCTCGCTTAGCTTTGCTGCACCTTCCTGGGCAACGCTGTGTGTGTATCAGTCAGGGCTGCTGCAGGAGATTACGCCCACGTAGACTGAATTCAGTATTCCCCAGGCTTAGGCAGATTAGTGCAAATTAAATTCCACATCTTCACACCTGAGGCCGTTAGTACTTTATTAAATTTTATTGGAAGCAGGTAATTGCTATAAATATAATAAATATATTGTTTCATTAATTGGATATTGAATGAATTTAGCAAAAATATATTTGTGACAACCTTCACTCTGTACGTCTGCAGAATGGTGTGTAAATAAAAGGTGATCTTTTATTTATTGAAAAAAAAAATACTGTCCAAATGCAGTGGAATCTCCTAGAGCAGTTTTATTTTGTACAGGTACTTGTTTTCGGCAGTTTAATATAATAGGCAGAGCCTATTTATTTTAAAACACATTTCCCTTGCATTTGGTCAGTGCTGCATGCCTTTTTGTGGCTTGGATGTTGCAGATTTGTTCCTTCATCAGCTGTTCATTTGGGAATGGCTCCATTGGACTTCTCCATCTCTCTGCATTTATCTGCACCTGACAGATGTCCAAATGGGCCCCCTGCGTTTGTCAAAGCAAGGTTATTTCTCCTCTGCTGCTTCTGGCTGCAGGCACCTGAAAAGGGGTACTGAAGACTCTGATGATCTTTCTACTTACTGAGGGATCCAACTGTAAAAATCAGATCTAAATTTTTGATATTCATACCCCAAATTTGAAGCTCTTAAAGGAACTGAATAAGTGTTTTGCATTTTACAACCTTATAGTTACTTCCTTTTGGAAAAAAATTCAGCGTCTGCTAGCATTAAGAGTGCAAGTACACTTGAAATAACTTGCCGTTGATTTGTAAGATATAAGTATATATACTGAACAGTATAAGGAGAAACGCTTGTCTGTCTTTGCACGTTGTATTATATGAAGAATTTTTCTAGCTTAAAGATTTTTTTTCATTAAAAATACCATCTTTCTGTTTTTGCCAGAAGGCTTTGGAAGTCTTTGGTAGCAGGGTCACATTTAGCTATTATCGTAGCTGAACTGCCCTTCTCCAGTGATCACATATATGATTTCATGGCGGCTGTAGACTTAAAGGGAGAAGCACTTTAAGGCTGAAATTCTGCCACTTTATGTTTGAGGATGGATACACTAAGAAAGAGTTGGATTCTTCAGGCAGAAAGCAAAGAAAGGACAGCGTGTCTCAACAAAGCATCTGCCACTAAAAAAGAAAAGGGAAAAAATAGAGCATTTTAGCAAAATCTGTTCCTTGGTCAGTAACTCCTTTGTTTGACTCATCCTTTTCCTCCTCCTTCTCCCCCGGTGAAAGTTGCTTTTGGTCTCAGCAGTTAAATCTCTTATTTGTAAAAGCCCAGACTTCCTTGGAAGAGTGGATTTTATCCTCCTTTCCTGATGAAGTCTGTGTATTATTGCAGGGCACACAGGTCTGCTTAACACCCTGTAGACGGCAATTTTTAAAACTGTTGGTACTTTGTATTTTCAAAGTGCTCTTCATTTTCATCTCTGTGGGTGCTGGTCAAGTCAATATATGTGTCTGTATCAGCCCTCAAAAAGAGGATTGAGTAAAAGGCCGGAAGAAAAATGGCTCTAGGTTATCTGTGCTACTTTTTTTTTTTTTTTTTTTGGTACTCTCTTAAAAACATTTTGCACTGGGAAGAATTTGTCTTGCTTGTATGTAGGGTGTTTTAGTCTGTAAGGGAAATGACATAAACTAACTGGAACTGTCACCAGAACAGCGTATTTTGTGGTATTGCCCCTGTCATTCTTGACTTCAAGTGTGGATGATAATCAAATCTCAGGAACCACTCTTGCCTCTGTATTTTTATTTCTTCTTTCTAATATGTGTTTTTCTGTAATACAGTTAAATCAGAGGTGCATGGCATATGGCTTTTTGCTGCATGAATTGCTGCTGATGTGAATGTCAGTGGGCATATAATACCAGATTTTCATTTTGTGAATCACAATGCATGGAATTCAACCTGAAAGCTCCCCAGACTATAGACCTTATTATAGGCAAATAAAAACGGGAAGGGAAGAAGGGGGGAGGTGGGTGATGTCTCAGAGATTTGGTTTCAGTTGAAATGAGGTTATCATGATGAATGATGCAGCTGACAATGAGATTTTTATAGCCTCCCTTAGAGTAGCAGAAGAGCTTATATTATTGTTGGTTCGCTTTAAGTAATTGTAATCTAAATAGCACTGTGGTTGAAAGGAGCAGCAAAAATCTTTCATACACGTCTCATAAGCAAAGCCGGAGCTTGTTGTGGGTTTTGTCTCCTGTGTCCTTATACAAATGTCCTTCATTGCCTGGAGTTTCCATCTCGTGCATTGTCTTGATTGAATACGTCAGTCACCGTTAAAAAGACAACGTTTCCCAGTCAGTCACTCCTGCTGCGTTTTGCTATTTTTAGCACGTGAAGTAACCGGCCGTCGTCTGACAAAATGCTGCTGCAGCCCGCGGTACTGGTGTAAGTCAAGGGTGGGTGGCTGCGCTGTATGGGAGGGGAAGTGTGCTGGTGTTCCTGGCGTTGTCCCTCCGTGTCTGATTGTAGCCCAGGCAAAGAGTCAGAGAAAGCTGCCATCAGGCAAGGGCACGTTCAGAAGGGTCCTTGCTGCGAGAGACAGAAATGCCATTTTGTTTACTTAAGGAAGCCTGGAATTCTGAAAAAAAAAAAAAAAACAAAAGTGGTCCTCCTGTTTTATTGGGAATGGTTCTTTCACAAATAATCCCCGTAGCAACAGCTGGTAGTGACGTTCTTATCACAGGCTAAGTTGAGTCTTGAGGTGTTAACTAGAAATGTCCTCTTGAGTTCGAAGAGAACATATGAATGGAAGAGGATGGGATTTTCGGAAGGAAATACTAGGTTTTCTTCCTCAGAATATTTGGCCTGGAAGATGCATTGGGGCTGATTTTTATTTGGAAATAGCAGTGAAGCTCAGACACAGGCCCTTGAGTTCTCCCACCTTTTCCCTGAGAGCAAAATAACAATTTCCTATGAGTCACGTGGCCCTTTTGTCTTTGCCCTTTCACCTCTGCACAGCCAGTTTGAATAGCCTTGTGAAAAATGCTTTAGGCGAACTGACAGCTGAGGGGAATGAGATGCACTGATGAGGATTTATCGATAGGCTCTCCCAATTCTTCAAAGTTACCATCACTCGCTGGTCTCGGCAAGCAGAGAAGTATGGCCCCCGATAACGTGGACGAAGCTGATGAGTATCACCGTAGAAATTGTGAATGCAATAATGGAGAGAGATTTGATGTCATGTAATCATATTATCCCAAAGATCAGAGTCAGCTAAAGGAATGAATACCAATTCCTGTGTGAAAATCCTTGAAAAATACATGAGTGCAGCTGGCTGAAAATCTTGCTGTGAAAATGGAAGACATTAATGGTGAGACTATGGAACTGAAATATTCCAGAACCATCCTTGCAGCAAGAACGTCAGTCTGCTTATGGAAGAGTGGAAGTGTCTGGGGAAATGGCTTTAGCTTCAACACATACTTTGAATTTTATGGTGATTTTTCTCTCTGGAGAAGTATCTTCAGGTTTGAATCACTAGTTTTCTGTCTTGGAGAATCTGTCTTGTCTTTGTTGTGTTGCTGATGTTACGAGATCCTCAGCAGCAAGGACTTCAAAATTTGCAGTTGTTTCCATTTTGCTTGAATACTAAAGGCTGTCTGGAACTTCTTGTTGTGCTTCATCAAGAGTCCAAAGGAAACTGAAAATCTCATTATATCATTATAACACCACCGGCCTCTTCAGAAGCCATTGATCAGCTCTTCAGAGTGAATATGACATTTCACAAGTTGCCAAATAGGAAAATGAATGACCCTTATTTCTGCAAAATCAAATGTGTGAGAGGAAGGATGTAATCTCTTAGCTGTCATGATTTTCAGATTTCTTGCAAGAACTTTCTTCTGTGTAAGCTAGGGGTTTGGAAGCTGTTAAAGGGCTATTTTCTTCTTACTGGTGATTTGTTTTTTATTTTAATCTGAATAGATCAGATTATTTTATACTGTTGCTTATTTTGTATTTTAAGGCCCCCATGTGATTTTTATAAGCACATGTATAGATTAATGACTGGATGTTTTTAGGAAAAAAAAAAACACCCACAAATCCTCTTGGATCTCTGTCTCTCTTCTAAGTCTAGCGTCCTTCAGCCTCTATCTCTGTTCCCTTACCTCCAACAAGATTTATTCTCCAGTCTTTTTTTTTATTTTTTTTTCCCCTGCCTTTCTAGCATGGCTTATACAGCTGTTTCTACCTGTCATAGGGTGGGCCTTAGTGACTCTTCTCCCTTTCTTTAGGTAGGGTGTGTGTGGATTACCTTGTGAAGTTCCTGTTAGAGGACCAGAAAAGACCCCTGACATTGCAGAATGCTGGAAAGAAGTTTGCAGGGTAGGGTTTCTGGCAACCATCTGTTTTCAGCAATGGTAGAAAGCTGAAGGGCCTAATTTAGAGTTGAGTTTAGAGATGAGGGTTTTTTATTGTCCATATAGTTATATGGGCAATCAAGGTCTTGAGTGGCTACCTAAATAGCACCTTCTAGCAATTATGACAGAGAACTGGATGTTCCCTCATCTAACCCGATTCCACATACAGTGGAGCCATACATTTTCGTTTGGTTAGGGAAAGGGAGTATCACCATAAAACTGAGAGAAAAAAAAATCAGAAGATATGTATGTGTGTGTGTCTGGCCTAAATGGCCCCACTGTGTCTAAAATCTTGAAAGTACCAGTTAAAGGAAAATCTTTAAACTGCTGGATCTACTTAGATTTCTTTCTTTTCTCGTTATAAAACTTATTTAGCTTCATATGGGTTGGGGTTTTTTATTGGCTTGTTGCTTTTAAGCTCCAGAGAACAGAATGTTTCATAGATGCTCAATTTGCTTTAGTTATTATCATTTGAAAGAATTTGATGATTCTATTTTCCTTCTTTACACTTCTTGATTTTAGTAGTAGAGTAACACTTCAGTATCTAGTATTGATTTTTATGATGGCCAGGGCTCTGATTAATTTCTGCACCACAGAAGCTGAGGATACGTGACTGCCAGTGCAAATTAAGGGCTCAGACTAATTTCATCTTTTCAAATATGGGTCTTTGTAGAGCGGTCCTCTTTTGAAGAGCCAGCAGTGCACTCTTGCATGCTGGGGCTCACCACATGCTGGGTGCCACTAGCACAAGCGTAGCTAGCAGCTCATGGGACTTTTCCCCTATTTGGCACTGGTGAGGCTGCATCTGGAGTACTGTGTCACCTTCTGTGCCCCACTAATGGGAAGACATTGATAAACAGGACCAAGTCCATCAAAAGCCACCAAGAAGATTAGGAGGGGATGCAGCATATAGTGTGCAAGGGAGTCTGCAGGGACAAAATTTTTTAGCTTGGAAACAACTGGGAGGTTGGAGAGGGTGGACCCCATTGCTGTCTTCCACTCTAAAGAAGTGTAGAGAAGATGCGTGCTGTTCTCAGAGCTGCATGGTGAAGGAAAAGAGACCAAGGTCACCAATCACAGCAAAAGAAACTAAGACAGAGTCAACAAATCTCATAAGATTTTTCTATTGTTAAAGAAAGTGCAAACAATTTACTTTGTCGTAGATGCACTAGCCGCATTTAAGAACTCAGACTTTCCTCATTAGCTGTAGTGACCCCTTTCATGCAGTTTTAACTTGTCTTGCTGAGCCAGTATTTCTGACTTCATTCAGGATCAGAGCTCCTCACATGTGTGAGGTCAAAAGAATTTGCTCAGACTTTTCCTGCCAACACTTAGGCAGGTATTATTTTTCCAAATATTTACCATTGACTAAGAGTTTACTGCCCTGCAGCTATTGCAGGTTGGTTGACACATGGTAACTTGTTCAGCCACACTAACCCATTGCTGCATTCAAGCCCTAATGGAGCAGGCAACACATGCAGCAGCTACAGGAGGATGCACGCCTGGCTCCTGATGGGGTTTTTCTTAGGTGTTTGTCTTGCACACAGTCTTCTGTTTGAGTCCTGCACTGCCCACAGCTTCCAGCTTCACCTGCAAGTGTCGCTTAGGAAGTTTGCAGATGCTTCTTCTAAAGCACTTTCTGGCCAAAGGAGAGTTATGTTTAACTAGAATACATAAGGGGTGAAAAGGAGGAATCTGTGGTCTGTAAAACCACCCTCTTTTTACTGTTTGCTGCATCAGAGCATGTTAGAGAAGAACTGTTTTTTTTTCTTCTTCTTTTTTTTAAATCGGCTAACAAAAATAACTGACATCCTGCAGAGCATTACCTGGAAAATCAGCAGCAGAGCTGGAAGCTTAATCCAAATCTCACTAGTCAGTGCTTTAATGACAAGATGACCCTTCGTTTCTTTTCTCCTCTCTTGATGCATGGTTCCATTAGCAAGAAGAGGTTTCCTTTTTCAATGGTAGAAGCATCCTCCATTTTTATGCAAGATTTTTCCCTTTTATTTACGTCTCCTTTAAAGGTTAAATAAGTTGTTAGGTGAGGGGCCAGCTGAATTTTTCTTGTAGCCTGCTGAAGCAATGATGTGTTGGGATTTGGGAGAGTAACAAGAAGGATGAGGAAAAATGAAGAACTGGCAGTCAGACTGTATTTTTGTGTGTAATTTCTCATGTGCTGCACAAGTAAGCAGCAGAGATTAGCAGGCGGACACAAGAGAACTGGAGCTGCCAGAAATGAAAACTTAGGTTACAAATTTCCTGTCTCCCTTTAAATGACCCAGGAAGATTATAGCCATAAGTGACAAATTTAATACTCAGCCAGCATTTATCAGTGTGCGCGTACATCAGCACGGCATATGTGATGCTTGCTGTAATTACCAAGACAAACTAGGACAAGCTGTCCTCGCAGCAAGCCCCGCACGGCGGCTGGGCTGGGCTGGGGCGGCTTCTGCAGCTGTCACTGACGTTACAGACACTCTGTGCTGGGTGTCACCTCCACGTGTGAGCTTGGGGCTCTACGCTTGGCCTGCCCAGCTTCGGCACAAGCAACGTGCCATTGCTGCCAAGGAGAGACACGGCCTCAGCCTTCCTGAAAAGAGCGGCCCCTTGTCCAAATGTGACGGCTAATGTCAGTCTAACGTGCAGATGTTGACCCTGACTACACAGGACACTTGAAGTGTGCAGGGCAGCCAGGCCTTGCTGCGGATGCTGCTCTGATAGAAGAGGTTGTCTGTTGTGACCATATCAAAAGAAGTGGGCTATCGGAAGCTTTGCATGCAACAGAGCAAAGCTATTCTAATTATACTGGTAATTTTAAAATAAGAAGGCTGCAGAGGAACCAAGGTAACCAGCAAATCATTTCTTTGTGTTTTTCAAAATAGTACAAAATGTTATTGGGAAAAAAAAAAAAAAAAAAAGAGCTATTAAAAACATACCCAGGAGCTAAAGGAAGAAAAGCAGGCAAAGGAAAAGTGTAAGCACCATTAAGCTGTGGAAATTTTCCCTGGACACATTGCAGTACCTTTCAAAGCAGCATATGGGGTTTATTCTTGTGACTCTAATTTTAACATGAATGGGAGTCACGTGGAATACTCCTGGCATACTGCTTTGAAAATATATTCCTGCATGATTAAAGAAGACTGAAGTCTTTTTAAACCTTTTTTTAACCATTCTGAAATGTTTTTAAATGAAAGCATTAATGGAATGAAACTGGACCAACTGTGAATGAAGCAGTACTATAACAGGTAGAAGTACTACTGGCTAAGCACTGTAAATATGTTTGTGCTTCAGAGGCTGGAGAATGAAGGCTGAAGACAAGACTTGGGGGTTTTATCCACTTTGGCAACTGCCTCTGCATTGCTTGCCCTTTATGAATTTCTCTCTTGGCTTTGAAGGTAAAATAATCCTTCCACTTACCTTTGGCAAAGTTCAGGGAATGCACATATCAGTGTTCTGTCCATAAAGACAAAATCATACTTGGGGGAACTAAACCACTGAATACTCTCTGTTCTATCCTCTTTCTACCACTTGTGAAATCGAAGCACGCTGAAGAAAACCTGACTTCCTCCTAATGGTCAGTCCTTCCTTCTCTGTTACTTGGTGAGCCTAGATGGGCACAAAGGCCCTACAAAACACCGTGTCTGCCTGCACTTTTTGCTTCTCTGCTGCAACAAATTTGTTTGTTGATGGGATCAAATTTATGTTGAAATGTGGGACAAACAACTGTTGAAATAAATATTTGCTGACTGATGAGCATGCTCTCTTAAACATAACCCCATATATTTTAAGGGACCAGTTAAAAAGCTAGGACTGTTCAGGAGTCCCAGAGAAAACTGCAGGACACTAGAAACATTAACTAGAGAAGCTAAATATTCTACTATGTTTGGGATGTGTGTCTTTTTGATTTTACAGAAAATGCCATTGCAGTGGAAATAGGACAGTAACCCTATTTCGGACATGGGAGGGCATGGTTTTGTTTTTCAGCATCGTGAAAGGTAGAGTAAAGCAACCTTAGGAGATGCATCAGTATTGACTCTTTTCTCCCCAAGTTATAAGTGAGTTTGGATAAAATTCCATGTCTAAAAGTTATTAATGAGCAAAAATGGCCTTACAGCATCTTAGAGGTCTTTTTTTATTGTTGGCATGTGTGTGTGAATATGCGTGCATAAAAGACCGAAAAAACTTGCATCAACAAAACATCTGCAAAGTGATGAGCAGTATTTCTGGGAAATTAATTACATTAGGTTCCTGTAAGTGGTCTTTCAATTTTGATGTTTTTATCTGCAGTTAAGAATGGCAAATAATGGAAGACTGAATGATTTTAGTGAGCTACTTGCTGCTTTGCCATTGACATCTGCATTAGAGTAAAAATTCTTCCTAGGGACATTCATATTGGCAAATGAGCACGTGGTGTGTGACAGAGAGGGCCTCTGAGTGCAATGGGCATCTAAGCAGTCCTGTTTTTTGGGTAATGGGGGGGTCACTGAAGAGAATGAGGATAAGGTGAATATATCCCTGAGATGTCAAGCACGACCTTGCTGTTGTATTGGTGGCATCTTAAGCACGTGGATGATTGAAGCAGAAGAAAAATGCACTCTGAAGATCAATTAAAGGGCAATTCATTAGTGAGAAGGAAGTTCTGAACATTTGTTCAGAAGAGCCCTGACAAAATGAGCCAGGGCACTGATAGAGCTGGGCCTGGTGTGTGGGCTGAATGTGAAGCAGGGTTGCTGCGAGGAGGTTCAGAGAGCTTTCCATCTGCCAGTCCTTCTCACCCATCATGAGAGAAAACAGTCTTAACAGTTGCTTAAAGTTTTCCGAAAAGAGTAAGTCAGAAAGTCCACAAAAATGGATTGATGAATACAGGTACTCATGTACAGTGAGGAGCATGGACAGTCATCTTCCAGAGATGCAGAGAAAGAAGGAAGAGTTACTTATTCTTTCCTAATACATTTTTTCCCCCTTGTAACTGAGAAAATGGGATATATTTTTGTAACTTCGGCTTTGTGGGAGCTGTTGCTTTAGTGCTTGAGAATCTCCTCTGGTTGTTCAGTTTCCCATTGCCTGTCTCACTAATACTTATTTATCTCAGAGGCACGGAAAAGGTTGCTTTCCTTTTCTCCTCTGCAGAAAACCTTCGCCTGTGGTATGATATATTGGGATGCTGGGCGCGCTTCTCCTTCGTATTGGTTGGCTTTTGTAGTGGGGGGCTGCATGCTTCACTGGGGTTTCTCCAGCTACTCTAACATGGTTGCCACTTTCCAAACTTAAACATGAGATACAAGAAGCAAAAGAAAAGACAGACTATTTCTATGAGGCTTATTTAAGCAAGAGACTTCGTTTAAGCAAGACTATTTTTATAGCAAGGCTATTTATACTCCATATGGCTGTGAATGGGCGTGCGTGGGCATGCTTCTGTTGTGCATGCGACACGTGTTTGGGGCATATGTATTTGGCTGCACATTTCCATCTTTATGGGGATGAATAGAAAAGTGACTGCTAGTGACTTTGAGGGGGGATATTTGCAAGAAGAGCACAGTGGCTCTTGCAGGGACTGACCTAGGGGCAGGGTGTCAGCAAGAGCTCCTTTTGTGTGCTCCCCATGAGGGCAGCAAAGAAGGTGAGCCTCTGTAGCTGAAGCCACGGTCTATTTTATAAATCGCTGTTACTAGAATATACCTGAGGAAAACAAACAGTGGGTGACAGGCAGCCCTAATTGTTCATTTCTCTTCCGTGGGTGTTTGACTCCCATACCTGTGTGAGATGGAGGCAGACAGGGCTTGGTGAGAAGGTGCGTTGTGCAGGCGTTGGACCTGCACTCTTAAGCCTGTGACTTTCTTCACTGCAGGCCAGTGATGCTGAAGTAACCTGGAATCAGTGTTATAAGCGGTGGTTGGCCCCATCAGCGACTAGTAAGGAGGCCCTTAAACAGGAGCAGAGAGGGTGAACCATGGTGAAGATAACCCTCTAGCTGAACTGTACCTAGCAGGCACTCTCTAGGCATCCTCAGCCAGCGATGCTGTTGTGATTCTGTTCTTAAACATGCGTAAACACACTAATACCATTCCTCTAAAGACTGCTGTGCTTCTGATTCTGGATCTTAAATACACAGATAGGTAGGAATTAAAATATGAATTTGAAATTAAAATTTGCGTACATGGAAAATGCACCAGAATCAAAATCCTTCTTTCTTTTTCCAGAGTGCATACACAAATATGTACAGGGCTTTTAAAAATCCAAAAGTGTCATCCATCATGCCATTTTAAGGTCCTGTTAGATTAAAATCTTAAGCCTCAGCTCCACGTCTCATACTACTAACCTTTTCCCCATTAGCAAAACAACCAGGAATTTTGGGGAACACATTTAATCTTTGTGTGCAGCAGATGTGCTGACATATGGACTGCTTGCAATCAATGGGGTAAATAATCTTCTGTTTAAGTAGTTCCTAAATATCTGTTTATGTAATTCACATATTAAAAATATTCATAGATGATTATTTGAACAGTGAACCATGACAGCATTAGAGTAAGTCCGGATAACAGATACTTGAGTCAGATGATCTTTTCCCTTTATTTTGACCTTCCTAATGTTCTTTGGTTTAGTTAAAAGTCGCAAAGTCAAACAAATCATTCTTTGTCTATTTCATTTGATTGAGTAGAGATTTCGTCGGTGTCTTCCAGAAGAAAATAAACATAACATACTAATGGATGAGATGGAGAGGTGTGTATGTACATGTGGGAGAGGCAGCACCGAACACATATCTGGCGTCCTCTGTTTCAGCAAGATCAGTAGCACCTTGTGTGTTCCTCACCTCCCGTCCTGTTACAGAGCAAGCATTAAAAGGAAGTCTGAAACTCTTTGCATTGCAGATAGACCCAGCTTGTTTGGCAGCTTGTGGAAAGCATGTTTTGGGGGAGTAGTGAAAGGTAGAATATCGTGGGTATAATGATGCAACGATATGAAACTCGTCTATCCTGGCCATGTGTGCTCCAAGCCGAGTGAGTGAATGAGATTCAGCAGCTTGAATGAAAATTCTCTCTACCATTGAGGATTTTTGTCCCAAAATTATATACATTTGGTTGAATCAAGATGGATAAAAGAAAAAAAGAAACCTTAACCCCAACCACAGATGATGAATATGTAACAGGCTTGACAGGTAGCACTCACATAGGGGGAATATTTTTAAATTCATTAAACTCACAAGATCACTTCTGTGGCCTTCACAGTTGTGTACATACAATGGTACCTAAGGATTCCTGGTGTTAATCTGTACTGTGAGACCTTCTTCTGTCTGCTCTCTTGATTTATTACAATTGATTTGAGCTTCTCCAGTGACCTCTTATGCTATGTGACTGTTATGCATGTCTGAGATGGCAAGACTTAAAGGTTGCAGACAGCTGCAGGGTCTTGTGTATTTCATTTTTTTATATAATGGCTATATGAAAGCAAACTAACTATGATTGCTTGTGACACTGCCTCCAAACCTAAAATCATGTGCTATTTCCAGATTAGAAATAATTTTCACTTTTTGTCACCAAATCCAACTTCAAATCCATTCACTGTGACAGAATAGTCTTCCCCTAAGGATCACAGTTTCTCTTTCTTTACACCAAGTTTCTTATGTGTGGTTGCGGTGGGGTTTTTCTCTTTGTTATTTGCTAACAGGGGATATTTTGGTTCTGTGAGGCGTTCTGAATTTTCTTGGAGTTAACATTGGAGCTGGAAACGGAGCCTACAGTCATGCTGTCTAGACTGGGAAGTCTCCTTTCACCACCCAGACTGCATGTAGTCATTGAGCAAGAGGGAAGCTGAGAAGTAATCATGTCAGTTCCTGTAGCCAATTTCAGGACTGTTTGTAGGCTGCCTTTGGCTTAGCTGAAGGACCTCAGTTGTCAGAGATGATGAAGAGGTATTACAGATTGAACACCCTTAGTCGTCATCCAGACTGTTGTTGTCTGTGTCCAAGACTGTTGCATGAAACTCATATAATCTTATTTCATTGGCATAAAACAAGTACAGATTTTCTTTAATACACCTGCTTGAATCTCCAAGGCAGTGATCTGACTCAGGTAAGTGCAGAGGACTGAGGGCAATAAACTGTGTGAACAGTAGCTCACTACTGTTGCAGTCCCTTTGTCACACACTGGCTACTCTAACTGGCTGCCTGCCCCTTGCCATTTTTTTAATGTACACGCACATCCTCAGAAGATGGGGAACTTGCCCAGGGATGCAGAAACAAACTTGAAAGCTCCCTGCATTCGAAGTCAAGCAGTTGGTCGCGCAACAGAATGAATGTTGAACATGCAAGGTTGTGCCTAGACAGGTGGTGATCAAGCTCAAGAATCCAGAATGAAGGGTTCTCTGCTTCTGCAAATCACACAGACCTTACTGGGTGATATGGTGGCAGATCACCCCTGAAGGTCATGTCTAATCTGATTTGCAAAGCTGTTTGCCTGACAGTGTTTTCAGCAGCTTATACATCACTTAGTGGTCCTAGTCAGATAAGCTCTGTGGTTTGGAGTAAGGCTGTCTTAGGTGGCAAAAGGGACACAATCCTTTTTATGCTGTGGCCCATCATTTTCATTTTTATTTTTGTCTGATGGTTCACATGTTGCTATTTAAAAACTTCTCTTTCAGCTACATAAATATTAAAAAAAAATGTTTATTTGAAATAGTGTCAGAGGCTCATGGGAAAGGAATATGAGGCTTGTCTGATACTAGGATTTAGGAGAAACCAAGCTGAATACGAAATGTGATCTTGCAAGTTTCTGAAATACTTGTTTGTAGTATCCAAAGCTTAGGTCCCAATTGCCGCTTGAGGAATATTGATTTATGATGTAGGAAGAGGAAATAAGGGAAGCCAACCAGTCTGACTTGGAAAGTCTTTGCGGATTCTTCTCTATCTTGGTAGGGTAGCCATATTTTCCATGTAAATATCTAGCCTAGAAAAGTAAAACCCACGAATTTGAAGGATGAATAAGCATTGTATCACCATTGATCTTTTTCCTTGGCTCCCACACCTAAACAGGTCCTTGCCTGTGACAGCAAACTGCTGTTGGGTTACAAGTAGCAACTTCTGTGTGAAGCCTTCCTGGAAGTCTTCGATGCTGTTGGATGAGCAATATTATCCAACTATCTTAGAAGATCTTTTATAAATCCCATTTATTATGTCTCTTTGAAAATGCCATGATTTTTCTAATCTTGAATTGTTGATCTTCCTTTAAAGCTTTGTTTGGTATTTGTGTCCCATCCTTTATTATTTGAGTGCAGCAAAATTCTCGATCAGTTTATTCTTACGCCACATCCTTGTGAAAGGAAGAAATGTAATTTTACAGGGAGAGATTACTAAAAAGGAAGGTGACTTAAAGTTGTCAGGAACAGAGATCTCTGTCACTTTTGTTCCTTTCTTCTGTCAGTGAAAGACCTTAAAAATAGGTCTTCTAAATTTTAAACTGTTTGCCCTGATCTGGGATGCTGTTTTCACACTGGATGAAAATAAGACTTAGGAGTTTGGGAAACTGAGCCAAAGGAAGTTTTCTCCATAAACTTCAAAGTTGTACTGATAATGATTATGCTTGCTTGCAGTGGTTGTTTGCTAAACAACACAAGACTTAATGGATGTTTTTGAACTAATTGTATCATGCAACAGAAAGGAACAATTTATTTGATTAGGAAGCTCTCCAATTTAATATTGGCTTAGAAAAAAATAAACTTCAATGTGGAGAGTCAGTAGGAATGTGACAGTTGTTTTTTCTTTGTCTGGTAACATGTTATTTCTGATTTGTGTAACTACCTCAAGCTCTAGAGAATGACAACAATTTCAGTCCCTAATACATGAAAATAACTAGCAAAATTAACTTTGCAATTGCTGTGGTTTATCATCTTTCGCACACAAAAGGTGAGATGGACTGCAGTTCCTCAAACCACCTTCATCCCTTTGTGATTTAGGTGGAAGGAGGGGGAAGTGGGATGGAACTGGAAAAGTGTTTTCTGTTCCCAGCAAGTCCTTACAGCCAGCAAGTCTAGGCTTTTTAATTAGTCTTCCTTCCCCTAAAATGCAAATGAATGTCTTCCGCCAGTCCAGTGTTTCAGAACTAAAAGAGTAACCACAAATAACTGCAAGCTCAGGATAATGATTATAGAGGTTGTGCTGAAGGAAGTAGTACTAGGTCATGCTGCTTTTAGTGAAAATGAAAAGCCAGGAATAGTATAACAACATAAAATGTGACTCTTAAGCCACCCCAATCCATTAAAAAATACAGTTCTTTTAAAAACAAGTTGTTTTCTGTCATGACCGCTGAGTGACATGGTGTTCTCTGAACAGAGAGATGTTTTGGTGCAACTCTAGTTCTTGGTCTTACTCTTGAGAGTGGAGTCGACAGGCTTCAGAGACATTTCTGGGCTTTGCATTAGGAGTCTGCCAGAAGAGATTTAGCAAGTGGTGGCCTTTAATATACAAGGACACCTGGGAGTCCCCCTGCTGTGTTCATCGGGCTGCTTTTTAGAACACCCCTGTGTACCACGGTTAACGCAGTGGATTTCTGCTGTTATTAGAGCAATATGTGAATGTTTTTTCAGAGGGGACCTCTTCATTTTTTTTGGTTTTAATTTGCTTTTGCAAACTAAACAGTTAGCATTTATGATAAAGGAACTTGAATTCTTTTTTCCCTCTGTATTTCTTCCTGTGCCCACTATCTCAGTAGGCTGGTGACACACAGTCCTTGTGGGTGTATCCGTGTGATTTAAGTGGATGCACTTTGGTATTATCTCCATTTTGCAGATTCAGTAGTAGAAGCATGACAAAAGTAAGTGATTTGTTTGGGTGTCCCAAAGAAAGTCTGCAGAGCAGCCAGGAATTACCCTGAACTGCCCAGGTGTCCCTGTGCTGACTTCATCGCTGGCATACGCGTCTTTTCTCTCAGCCATTGCTAACTTTCCCCTGATGGCCTCCACATTGCTCCCTTCTTGCCTTGGCAAGGAGGGGCTGCTCTATCCAGGGTTTACCACCCTGTTGTGGGGGAGGCGTTCCCGGTGACATGTCTTATCAGGCCGTGGGCAGGGCAGCGAACATCCGTGTGGTGTTACTTACCCAAAAGGCTCAGGAAGCCTTTGGTGGATGTTAGATACAGTTTGGGAAGCCTGCTAAAAAAAATAGCAGGTTGCTTAGGAAGTTTTTTAATGGCCATGACAGATTTTGGAGCTATTTTGGAGTCAGGTGTGACTTAAATATGTGGGAAGTTAACTACAATGTGTTGAGGGCCCATACAGCAATCTCGTCGCGTGTCAGCTCCTTACCCTTGAAGTTAAAATGCCGGTTGCGTGTGTTGTTTGAGTACATGAGAAGCTGTAGCACGTGCATGCATGCAAGTGACAGCACCTGGTGCACATGCATGTGCATACGTGTGGTGCCGCGTGTCTGCGCGAGGAGCAAGCGCGTGAGCGTGCCGCTCGCCCCGCGCGTGCGGAGGGGGCACGCAGACTCGCAATCGAATAAGCGGCAAGCGCCAAAGCGGGGAAAGCTAAGATGAGATTGCAGTCGCTCGTGAGCGTGTGCTGCACAAATCCGGCCCGCTGCATCCAGGCGGTTTCCATGGCGATGGGACGGTGATTGCGGAGCTCGGCGCGCTCCCCCGCCAAGGTGGACGCGGGTGCCGAGTCCCCCGGGGCCTCGCTCGGCAGAGCGAGCGCGCAGCTGGCGTGCCGGGGAGAGCTCGGCGCGGGGAGCTCCGCTTTCCTCTTTCCTTCCTTCCTTTCCTCCTTTCCTTTTTTTTTTTTTTTTTTTCCCCTACTGTCTGATGCGAGGAGCGGAGGGGGCTCCTCCTGGAGAAACACGGTCTCCCGAGATGCTAAATAAATGGGCAGGAGTTTCCCCGGCACGGGAGCGGGGCTGGGATTGGCTGCGGGCGCGCGGCGTTGCCAATGGGAGCGCGCCGGGGCTCGGGGCCCCCGCGACATAAGCCAAGCTACGCGCTCGCCCGGCGCGCGGGCAACGCAGCCGCGGAGCCTGCGGGGTCTCCGCTCTCACATGGCGCTGCCGCGGCGAGGGGAGCCGCGCCGGGCACCATCTGCCGCTCTCCCGCGTCCCGCCGCCCGCGGGAAGCAGCATTAAGTCATCCGCTCGCTGCCGTGTAGGAGGCGGATTTGTCAGCTGGAGCGATGGAGCTACGGGATCTCTGTAAGTACATCCGCGTGCTGGAGCCCGGCCCCGCAGCCCGAGGGCAGCCCGAGGGGCAGCGGCGGCAAAGTAGCGACCGCGGCGAGCGGCGCGAGGGGCTGCTCGGTTCGGCCGCCGCTCTGGCGGGATGTGCTGCTGTTAACGCGCGCCGGCATCGCACTAGTGAGCTGCTGGCATCGCCTCGCGTGGCTGCTTAGCCTGCTCAAGACTGGTCCGTGGAAGGATTTCTCGGGGTTCGCACGAGAGAGCGAACCCCACGCACCGGAGTATGGCAGGCGCCGAGGGCGGGGGCGGCCGTGCGCGGCCGGCCGCGCTCGCGGTGCTGGCGGGCGCGCGCTCACTGGGGCTTGGAGAGCGCCCGTGCGGCCACCGCGCCAGCACAGCGTGAGTTGCTCAGCATTTCAGCACTGCCCTCAGCACAGAGAATCCCTGTTTTCCTGTCCTCTGTCTTCTGTCTTTTTATTTTAATGAATTTCTTACTTTGGAGGAAGCTTAGGAAAGCAGATGTAATTCGGAAGCTTTTTTTTGTTTGTTGAGAAAACAGGTGAGTGCATGGTAAGTGTGGGGAGTTTCCTCTCTCACCATTGCGAGGCACGAGTTAGGACGTGCTTCTCTCGCCCGCTGGGAGTCTGTGCTTTCAGTAGAGCCTTGGTAAAGCAGACACAGGATGTTTGGGCAGCAGGAATCAAATAGACCCTCTGGGGTTACTTGAGTTACACCAGCTATGAGTTTGGCTCGGCACTACTTGTATTTTATCAGGTATTTGCTATTAGACTAAGAGCTTTGCTGCATGGGGCTCATGAATGTGTCTTTTAACTGCTTAACCCTCTCAGAGGCTGCAGTCGTTTTATCTGGTGTATGAAAGCAAAGAGAGTGGAGGACAGAAATAGAAACAAAAATGGAAAAAAAAGACTTTCTGTATTCTCAATCTGTGCCAGAAATGGCCATGCATATTAGGAATATTATAACAACCAAACTGAGTGCAAACATCATATGAAGCTGACTGCTTCTTAGGGATCCATTTTTAGTGTGGTGAGTTCATTTTAGAATCAAGCACACAACTTTCTTCCCCAGCGCTAGGAGCTGCTAGAAAATCTCATACTGAGGGTGCAATATTTTAGGTATGGCTTAATCCAGTCAGCTCTGCTTTCGAAATGCTGCTGTACAAGTTGTGACGGAAGGGAGTATCCAAAGAACTTATCCTCAGTTAAAGAAATCAAATTCACCTCAGAGGTTGATGCTGAAAAGAGTTGTCAGACGGAATTAGAGAAAAGCATAATGTGGAATTCAGTGCATCAGTGTCTATTTGTGAAGGGTCTAGTGAGCTCCTCTGCGTACTTACAAGTATTTAATCCAGTGCACCTCTAATGCAGGAGGACCCCTCATTAAGTGACCATACTGATGTAAGTTGCTCTTCCCTGTATTTTTCCAAGGATGTTGGGGTCACCTTTTTCTGAAATGATGTCCACAGACATCTCACGGCTCTCGTCTTAAAAACAACATAATTCTCCTAATTCCACGCAAAAGAGCAGTAGCTGTTAGCTCTTACTATTTCTGTTCAGCAGTTATGCAAACACCAAGAATGAAATCTTTGAAATGTACTAGACATTTAGCTGATACTCCTCCTTACCCTTTGCCTTGTATCATTCACACGTATGCATTCGGCACTGATGCAGGCGAATACCCCGTCACATATGACAGTCTAGGCAAAGAGCTGTACACATTCCCCATCCTAAAGGTGAACGCACAGATCATTCCTGGCTCTAGGCTGGTCAATTTGAACACCTTTGGTAGGCAACAAAGTGAAACTCTGTTGTACTTTTTTTTTTGTAATTCTAGCTACTGCCTTCTGCTTTTTTTTTTTCTTTTTTTTTTCCTGATAATATCAAGGCCTGGGGCAACATTGTCTTTAAGGTCACTGAAATTCTAAGATGAATTTTTTAGTTCTCACTAACACTCCAAGATACAGTTCAAACAGTATAAATCTAAGTTTAGTTACTAATATTAGTCAAATACTATGTGATGGATAGAATTCCTGTATCTCCCAGAGCCTTGTTGAAAGGGATTTGTTTACTTGTCTATCCCTGTGCATTAGCAGATGAGGGGACTGGGAGGAAGGGGGAGGGAGAGAGGCAGCCTATAACTGCTAAGCTTTGGGTGGTGCATTATATCAGTCTGTCTCAGGGCTCCAAACCACAGTGGTGCCAGAGGTAGAAAAATCTGTGTTGCAAGGAAAGCCACCTTTGCATGAGATTTTTGACCTGATGGTGCAGAGAACAGTTGCTTGTCATTAGCACTTGGTGATGATCTATGTGGGAGAACATTTCATTTTTCCAGGCAATAAGATTTCCAGCAACAGAAGAACAAGTAGGATTCAATGAGGGCTGTTGCAGGCGGGCAGCAGGCGGGAGGATACAGAAGCTGAAAAATGCTATCTTGAGGTAGCTTTAATTGGCTGCATTGGAAAACACTTGGTTCAATGGGCTCGTATGTCTTCTAAAATGCTTGGTGCCAGACCAAATTGGCATACCTCCATTGACTTACACTAGAAGCTACCAGACATTGATCTGGTCTCCAGCCTTATGCATAAGTGTTTCTTGGAAGAGGAAGGTTTTTTACAAAGGCTGCAGGTTATTCTAATTTTCCTTTCCCGTTCTCTCTGCACCAGTAATGTTGAAAACCTGAGTGGAACAAGCATTCCACAGTTACTGACTTGCTTCAACTTGCTTTAAACTTGCTGGGTTATCTTTCTACCTCTTGTAGAGCCTCATTCACATAGGTCAGCCTATTCTGGAAATGTAGAGCAGAAATCTAGAAGAGTGGTTTCCTCTAATGACAATGTAATCCTTCCAATGGCTCTTCATTTTATACAGGTCCAGAGATACTTAACTGGAATATCTTGCTCTTTCCTTGGAGCTTAACCCACCTTCCATTTCAGCAGAAACCTTGTGGTCACTCATGTTCTAGATAAGCAGATGCAAGTGCCATGAGTCTTCAATTCTGCCTTAGCTGTGTTTTTATTTTAATCTCGTTATTCAAGTAAGTAGGTAAAACTGTTATTCAAACTACAAACCACTTCCTCTTCTTTAGGTGGGTCTAATATTTACACATCCACTTGAATTGCAGGTCATAGTAACTCCCAAGGAGGCTGACAGCTAAGATGAAAATAGTTGCTTGTTTATAAAGTTTCTTAGGAACAGTTAACACTGTGCAGGACCTGGCTTACAAAGAGCATCATGCCCCGTTACAGGAAGCTCTCTCTCCCCTCTCGGCACAGGCACACTCACAGCTCGACTGGCAAGTGCACACAGCAAAGCAACACCAAGCCCAGAATAAAAATGGAACAGCAGTAAAACAAAGACGAGTGAATCGTGAAAAGCCCATTGATTTGCTTGACACCCATTTTGTTCAGCATTGTGCAGTGCTAATCTAAAAACTTCTGTGCGTCACAAAAAAAGTTTTCAGAACAATAGGAACTGTCAATTCCAGCAGATTTTACAGACCTGTCATTATTCTTCCATTGTCTTGAAGCACTAAGTGGTGTACAGAAAGATTTTTGGCAGGAGTTCAGGGGTGGTCTAGTAAAGAGGCATCACATGTCAGTACCCCACATGTGTTGCCATTTGCGATCAGACAGCAGCCCAGCACAGACCCTACAAGCATGTCTGCCCTCATCCTAGTGTGCGTGTTTGGAAGTGTCTGTTTAACTTTTTTTTTTTTTTTCTATCAAAAAACACTTTAACTATTCATAATTGCAAAAATCTAAAAGGAAGCCCTGCAAGCAGAGGAGAGGGACTTATATCTGCTAGTGGTAAAAAAAATAGTATTGTTTTATCCATTTTCCATTTGGAGGTTTGGATATGACACCTCACACAGTTGTGGAGTGATCTAGCTCTCTCCATTAACCCTCAATGATAAAGAATGAAAGATGGCAGAGAAATTTAGTTAACCTGCACGTAAGTAAGAGCTCGTGTGGACCAAAATGTGTTTGTGGACAGGCATCATGCATTGGCTGTTACCTGCCCAAGCATTTCTCAACATTTTTCCAATGTTCCTCTTTTTTCAGATGATCCAGAGGCCAGCCCCAAACTGATTCTGTGCAGAGATAAGATAATGTCTATAGCTATGTGTTCTGAGCACCTTTTGCCAGGCTTCTATAGTCATCCAAGATAAAAGCCGTATCTGCCTCTGCTTTCACCTTCTCCACCTTCTCATCACATGGTGAGCTCTGTACAACAGGTAGCAGCTGGAAAGTGGTGTGGTAGGAGAGATCCCCAGAAACAGTAGATTCATTGTCTTTCAGGGAACTTCACTTTCAGGGAACTCATTGTTTTTCAGGGAACTTCAATACCAAAAGTTAATAATCCTGCTCCACTAGCTGCTCTTTGGGAAAGATGGAAACAGCAGCAGTAATAGCTACAAGCAGAATTTTTATTAGCTCTCCTTCTTGTGCAAGTGGTGTTACTGTTGCTTAAAGAGCTGTTAAGGACCTGGTTGCTCATCAGAGTGAACTTTCTTCTGCTCTTCCATGTGTTCTTTCACTCTGAATGCCTTGTCCCCTGTCTAAGAAAAAGAGCCACCCCATCAAAAGGAGCTACTGCCCCTTTCAGGGATGTACTTCAATAAGTAGAAGCATCGTGGTAAGAGAGATGTGCTAATTATGGACACTCAAGGACTTTGTCCAGAATCAGAGACCATCTAAGTCTGGAAGGGAGTGTTTTTTGGTTTTGGTGTTTGCCTTTTTCCCTACCCTTCCCAGTGTAGCATCATCCACACAGATACCCCAAATTAAGTTATGTGCCACTATAGCAAGGGACATGACATTCACTCAGACAATGAAAACATGAATTGAGTTATTCATTGGTCCTTGGTGTCAGTAACTTGCAGAGTCTTAGAAGTATTGCGGTAAATCTGCAGAATGTTGCAAGCTCTGCAGGACGTAGATACCCTTTTCCTCTGGACTTTACACAAGATCTGGCAGGTTTAACTATTTAAGAATTCTGGGTTTTAAAAAAGCATACAAAAGTCACACGTCAGGGGACCTGAATAACCTTTATATAAACTAGAACTTTGATTAGGTAGAGTTTGGGCATTTTCAACTCCTCTTTAGTGCACTAAATCAATCTTGTAATGGGGTGAAAAGGGAGATCTTCATTCTAATATCAGCACACTGTCAAATTTATACATCAAGTAATAAGCATACTCTTATCCTGAATTGGACTGCTTTTATCAGTGCTTTGATGTGGCAGAGAAAGTGCTTGTTCCATAGCTACAAAACAGAGTCTCTTAGTCTTCCCTTTTCTTTGAACTTCAATTTTCTTAAAACTTGGAACATCATTATACACAGAAACTTTCATAATGGGTATTTCAATATTCACATCCATTGACATATTAGAAGTCACACAAAGGGATTTTCCTTTAAACTAGTTTCTCAAATATATGTAACCTTCTGACTCGACCTCTAGATCCACTCCCAGTCTGCATTTCAAAAAAAGTATATACCCACATATGGTTATCTCCACCAAGATCAAAGCTGACACTGTATTCTGACACCTGTGGGAATGAAATGGATTAAAAAAAAAAATAAAGGGGGAAATGATGAAAACATTTGAATGAGTGTAAAAGGCATGCATCCACGGATCTTAGAAATGAAGGGAAGAGTTCCCCTTCAAGAGGATAAGCTGCAGCTCTTCTATTCAGAAGCAACAAAACATTCTTTTATTTCTTAGCCTCACCAAGAGCATTAAACAGGCTTGAAAATATAAACGATAATAGATTTTCAAGTTCCCTACCGATTTAGTTCTACTAGCATTCTGCTGTGAGAACTAGCAATGTTCTCGCTTTAGGCTGGCTTGCCTACCTGCTTTCTCCTGTGAGCCACTGTAAAGAACAGCATTATGCTGCGATGCTGCTTTCAGAGACCCTCGTGAAAGTGTGGTGTCCTTCCCCATTTCCTCCTTCTCTGGCAAAGGTGTAAACTCTTACAGATTTATGCCAGCCTCAGGAACACCCAAGGTGACCTGTGCATGGTCGTCACCTCCACACTGAACAATTGAAAGCAATGCTGAGGAACATCAGAAATGGAGAAAAACTTGCTCCATAAAAGAACTAATTCATGGTCCCTTTTTTCAACAATGGACGTAAAATATACTAGTCACAGGTGAAGAAAGGACCATAGATGAACCAGTTTTCTCTCCCAACTTTCTTGATGCCTTCACAGTGAACCTTCCCATCCCCTTGCTCCCTTTTTGTAAAGTGGGAATTTATCTGTTTGTCTAGAAGTTGTGCATAGCTTTCAGAAAAGTCATACATCCCCTCTGATGTAAGACTCTTTATTCTGTGTTCAAGCTGTCAGGGTCATGCTTTGTAGTACTTAGAGCTACAAAGAGCTAGGTTATGCCCCTGAAACTTTTCACTTTTACACCTTGGCTGCTCCTGTGCACTGGCTTGCAAGGTAAACAGGCAATGAGCTGAGGTTGAAATGCTTTGTAACCACAGTGAGAAGTTGGACTCTATCCATACATTATACTTAGTCCTAAATTGTTCTGCCTTTAAATGCTATTATCTGTGTTATATTATCAGGTAAATATTTAACAGAAGCATGGAAACTCCATTCACAGTTGTTGCATAAATAACTTCTTTCATTACCACTACCGCTTTTTAAATCCCCTGTTCAAATTAACACCCCAACTCAAAGAGCAACAAAATGTTTTGGGGTTATGTTTTAAACGTGTTAGGTCTAATTTTCACTTGCAAGTGGAATTATATTATTCTGTAGTGATTCAGAGAAAGTACAGGTGAATCTCAAACAAAGTACGTTCTGCTCATGCATTAAATTGTTTTTCAGCCCACCTTTGCATGCAGGATTTCCACCATTTAAAAGTCGTGGGCATCTCCTCCAGACTGAACTTTGCAGCTTTGCAACCAACCCCAATAACAGTTTTCTCTGCAAAAGGTTACAGCCCAATGAATTTCATGACTTTGGATTTTAATATATTTATGGGACATTCTAGAAACTTCAGAACAAGAATGCCTTTAGCAGAATGCCATCTGCATGCATTTCAGGCATGCAGATGTGAGCATGAATATTATTATTGATTTGGTAAGATACATTGCTACATGTTTGTCAGATTTTTTTGGATTATAGAAGACATGGCTATCAGGTTTCAACCCAGAAGGACATGGTTACATTTCTAATTCTGTTGAGCTTTATTGAATGTGGGCTTGTAGAATGAGACTTGCTTTTCTCATGAAAGAGATATGTGACAGATTTCTAACATGGAAAACACAGGAAAGCCCTGCAGTTAATAATATGATCTTAAATGTAAACACCCAAGCTCAGTTACTGTTTGTTCCAGAAGTTTGCTTGAGCTGTAATTTGAAAGGCTTTCTTCTATCAAAATACCAGAGGTTTTTGCAGTCTGCAATAGTGGGCTGCCAAAAGACTGTAAAGAAAAGTGCTCATTTCATCATGATGTCTGCATAGTCAGACACCTGGGCCTGAATCCAGATCCTTTTGGATCATGCCCTTGGTCAGTTGTCCTTACTAAAGCCTTTGCGTCATTAGTGCTAGCAGACCACGCAACGTGATGAAGGGAATGTGTGTCCTTGTCACTGCGGCCCGGCTGGAGCATCCATCCATCTGTGGCTGAAGCCACAACGCCTCTGAAATGTGAGTGCTATGGATTACGTAGGAACTTGGGTTCAGCAGTGGTTCCACTCTGCAACTCCGGTCACCTCAGCTGCATTGCCCATACGAGCATCATGCTTGAGGTGCAAACACAGGAATTGCTTGGGAGCAACACAAACACAGACAGTGAAACCATGGCTGTTTGTCAAAACAAGTGCAAAAAGTCCGACTATTTTCAGTGAATCTAGGGTTGAACCCCAGAATCAAAGGATCTTCTTTCTTGTTGATTAAAGCAGTCAAATTGTGCCATTAAATATGGCAAAAAAAGGGCATCTTTTCCGTTAAAAAAAAAAAAAAAAAAAAAAAAAAGAAAAGCTCTGGATGTAAGTCAAGAGCAAAGCAAGCCACAAAACAATTTTGATTACTAAAGAATATAAAAAAAGAGAATTTGTTCCACCAGGGATAACAGCTTGTTACTTGCTTTGCTCTCAGGATGCAAGAGAAAGGAAGATGTACTTCCAGCCAAGTTGGCTGGTACAGTCCAGCAGCACAGTCAATCAAGTTGTTTCATCATTGCAAGCCATTCTGTAATAGCAATGATTTATCTTGCTGCCTTGCAATTGTCCCCTGTTGATAATTCCTGTTTTGCCAAGAGACGGCAGAGATTTTGCTGAAAACCTGCAGGCTCCTCTTACCTGCAGTGAACAGCAGGAGAGCAGGGTAAGACTTTATCCTTTTCATTGATGCCTATAAATAATCCATGCTAACCCAAAAAGCCTCAAAGGCT